>JAJSOF020000027.1:97341750-97634250 GCA_025594305.2 Periplaneta americana | reverse complement strand
AGATAGATAGATAGATAGATAGATAGATAGATAGATAGATAGATAGATAGATAGATAGATAGATAGATAGATAGATAGATAGATAGATAGATAGATAGATAGATAGATAGATAGATAGATACTTTATTGATTGAACATAAGATAGATTATGCATTAGATAACGTCAATATAAATAAAATAGATACAAAAGTATTTTGCCATTGTTAAAATATACCTTATGCATTAGCAACGTCAATATAAATAAAATCAAAAAAGTATTTTGCTATTCGTTAATGCTATACAAACTGTGTTCATACAATTTTCTTTTAATTAACGATTTGAATGAATCGCAATTTAAATTTTTAGTTGAATTTGGTAAGCTATTATAAAACTTCAGAGACATATAATAAAAACTGTTTTGTGTAGTCTTGTATTTGCATAAATCAAGTCTTACATCGTTACAACTTCTCTTATGGTGTTCGTGAAAATTCAAGTTCAAGGGGAAATTATCTATCTTCATTTTGGTATGTAACAAACACTGCAATACATATAGCGATGGAAGAGTGAGAATTTTACAGGATTGAAATAACGGTTTACAATGTTCTTTTGGTCCAACACCACAAATAATTCTCACTGCTTTCTTCTGTAATTTAAAAATATTAAAAGGTCAACTATGATTCCCCATAATAAAAACCATACTGAAGATGGCTATGAATATAAGAAAAATATACTGTTAATAGCACTTTTGTGTCCACAGTTTTGGACACATATCATAAAATAAATATTCCTTCAGATATCTTACCCGAAATCATATTGATATGGCTATCCCAGCCCAAACCCCTTCAATATAAATACCAAAAAATTTGATGTTATTATGAAAAGCAATAATGAGAGCAATGAGCAATGAGAGAGGAACAGAGGTTAAAGGTTCTTAGGAAAATATTTGGGGCCAAGAGGGATGAAGTTACAGAAGAATGGAGAAAGTTACACAACGTAGAACTTGTCGCTTTGTATTCTTCACATGACATAATAATTAAGAACATTAAATCCAGACGATGGGCAGAGCATGTAGCATGCATGGGCGAATCCAGAAATGCATATAGAGTGTTAGTTGGAAGACCGGAGGGAAGAAGATCTTTGGGAAGGCAGAGACGTAGATGGGAAGATAATATTAAAATGGATTTGAGGGATATGGGTTATCATCGTAGAGACTGGATTAATCTTGCTCAGGGTAGGGACCGATGGTGGGCTTATGTGAGAAGGCACTGAACCTCCGGGTTCCTTAAAAGCCAGTAAGTACGTAATGAAGTTATTAACTAATTATTAATTACGTCTTTCCTATATCAATTCAATCAATAATTCCCTGTAAAGAGGTAGGGGAGAGTCAGGTAGTATCGGACATCGGGTAATATCGGACAGTGCGTTTCTTTCATCTACCACCATATGGTAGTATCTGAATGACATGGTTACGTTTCTCTATGCGACATCACAGAAACGTAACCATGTCAATCACGTACTATCATCGTGTGGTAAATGAAAGAAACTCACTGCCCGATGTTACCCGATGTCCGATACTACCAGACTCTCCCCTAAGAGAAGTAAAGGTGGAAAGGTCAGAAAATAAAGAAGAAAAGTTGAGGAGAAAAATAAGGGGGAAGAGAGAAAATATGGAGGGGAAGGAAGGAGGAAGAGGACCATAGGAAGGGAAAGAAAAATAAGACGAGCTATAAAATAATTGAGAAAAAGCAACGGGGAAAGAAGGAAAGAGTAATATAAAAGAAACGATAGAAGAAGAAAACACGAGGGACAGGTGTAGACGAAGAAAAGAAGTTCGTGTGGAGAAAAAGAAAAGTGGAGGAAAAAAAGATGGAGAAAGAATGTGAGGAGAGAGAAGAAAAGGAGAAAACGAAGAGTGAGTAAAGAGAAGAAAAGGCGGATGAAGGGGTGGAGGCGGAAAGAATAATGGGAAAGAAATGAACGGAACGAGAATAGGAGAGTAGGAAGAAGCAAAATGCAGGAAATTATAAGAAAATTATAAAAAATAAGCAACTAAAGGATGAAGAAGAAATTAAATTTACTGGTAAATACAGAACTTCCATCCTTTTCCTCCGAATCTTAACATCAGCTATTCTCCTCTCTTGTGACATGCCGATGTCTTACTGACAAAGCCACGAGACTTTCATGAAAAGTGGACTAACGTCATCGAAACAGAAGGAATATATTCAATCTGGATGATGTATTGGCGTGGTCAGAAAGTGTTGATAACGGGATTCCGATCTCCACAGCGCTCCAACGGGGAGAGAATGGAAGCTGTCAGGTCTGGTGGGATGCTGCCTGCCAGAAATCTTTGCGAATTGGCAAGAAGCTTCTTTTCTTCTTCTTGCTTTGCACCGAAGACGTCTATTGATCGACTCTTCCCAACATTTCGCTGTGGTGCGATCAGAGGGCCTTCAGGCGAAGAATTGAAACTAGGTTCTTACTGGTGTGGAAAAAGGGGAAGACGTCCGACCCTTCCCTAAGCACCCGTCACTGCGATGACGCATTCCAGACTCTTGGTACATGAGTAATTTCAGGTCCGCACTTCCTTAAAGCTTAGTGATAATGACGGAAGTAGCATTGGCATGCAAGTGTAAAATAGATGCGATTCAGGTGAGCTGTTTCGCTTTACCACCTTCCCCTATTTCTTCATTTTCAACATGAAGTAACTGACCAATCCGATCAAGTTGTATCTAAAGCCTAAGGCGCGTTTTAGACGCTACGTGAATTTTAATCCAATTTAATTAAGATGACCAAATGTCCCGGAATTTAGATGCTTGCGTCCACACGGTTAGCGCGTCTGGTCGCGAAACCAGGTGGCCCGGGTTCGATTCCCGGTCGGGGCATGTTACCTGGTTGAGGTTTTTTCCTGCGTTGTTCCTCAACCCAATATGAGCAAATGCTGGGTAACTTTCGGTGCTGGACCCCGGACTCATTTCACCGGCATTATCACCTTCATATCATTCAGGCACTAAATAACCTAAAATGTTGATAAAACGTCGTAAAATAACCTACTAAAAAATTTAGATGCTTGTCCTAATGTTCTGGAAAGTGACAGCCAGGACGTTGATTTGTCCCGGATCCTCAATTGTGTAAAGTGTAAGGTTTCTCTTTCGTGTACGTAAATATTAATTTTATTGGTCTTACAGAATTATCTCTTATGGTTCCCATTAGTTATTAATAGACTTCGTGGAATTTCCACGAGATTCGCAAGGTTTACTGTGCACGCAGTATAGACTGTATGAGAAGGGCGTGTCTCTGATGTAAATACTGAGCAGTATACTGCGGTTACAATAAAACCTGTATCCTGCATTCAATAAATATAATGAATGATCATTGAAGTAGGAAATGTCTAAACATGTAAATACACAATTATTTTATAGTGAGATATATTAACTCTTAAAATTTAATGTAAGATACATCATCCTTGAATATGTGCATTGCAGTGAAGAGTTACGTACATTTTGACCGACTGCAAAGTAACCTCCTCCGATGGTCACTTAAACAGTTTGTATATTGGGAACTTGTACTTCAACATCACACGATGTAATACGTACATATTTGAAGAACGGGAAGTCACTACTTTTTAGTACACCAACTTCAGACGTCTTGTTGTGATCTGATAGTACATAATTTATAATACGAAGTTGTGAATAGGCAGAATTTTCAGCAATAATGTTTCTCAACTTACATTTCACTTTTTCTGAAATTAGTGAATTGTTATTTTGGATAACGGTTTGTGATACTTCATACACTATATTAAGGACTTCTGAGAGTTGTACTGGCTGCGGGGGTAAGGGTATTCCAGGGGCAATTGTTTGGAACAGCAACAGTCTCATTGCAGTATGTTTGATTGAATTCTTGTCTGCACTGAACAAATGTTAAACTTTGACTATTCCAACCACAGTAATGCAAAAACAAGTGCTTACGTAGGTATACATTATCTGTAGCTGCTCTATCTATTTGGACCGGTCACATCTCTTAACATGAACTGCTTATACTAAGAGACCGGGCGGTCGCTCACCTCTTCTATACTACCGTACATCGGCAACCTGATTGCATGCTACGTGTGGCAATTCAACGAAGTCTAATAATAATAATAATAATAATAATAATAATAATAATAATAATAATAATAATAATAATAATAATAATAATAATAATAATAATGTTTTATTTTCGCTCGCAGAGTTAAGGCCATACGGCCTTCTCTTCCACTCAACCAGCCTTAATCAATACAATACATATTTAAATTACGAATATTTACACTACACTTAAAAGGTTCTCCAACAATATTCTTCAGTTAAGTTTTAACGACTAGTAGACTACATATTTATTTAAATTTAGATAAACCTATAAGGTAAAGTAGTAACTTAATTTATGAGCTAATTTAATTAAATCAATTATAATTAATTTGAGATTTGAGATAGCTAGTAAAATGATGAAAATTAATTTAGTATAAGCTTACTAGAACTATGTTGCAGGGAGAAAAAAAAAAAATATATATATATAATATATTTCTATATGCCTAATGAGAATATTAATGTCATTACCATTAGAGGTTTTGTAAATATATTTAGAGAAATTAATGATATTAATGATACTTAATAATAAGAATGGACAGATGCCAGTTTCATTATAAGTAATAAATATTAATCAGTAATTAATATGTTAAGCAAGAATTTATGTAATTTTGACCTAAATGAAGTTATTGTCCAACAACCCCTTACATCACTCGGAAGCGAGTTCCAATTTCTAGCAACTGAAACTGTATAAGATGAAGAATATAAAGATATCTTGTGGTAGGGTATAATGAGTAAATTGTTATGGTGAGATCTTGTACTTAGCTGATGATATGTGGATAAATTTTGAAAACGAGAAGCCAAATAGATTGGGGTAGCGGTGCGCAGAATTTGAAACAAGAGAACGAGAGAATGCAGGGCTCGTCGATCGCTTAGCCTTAGCCAAGACAGAGTTTGGAAAGACGGGGAAACATGATCATACTTACGAATATTTCAAATATAAGGGACGCACGCATTATGAACACGTTGTAGCCTGATGCTCAAATTTGCATTTATGGTCAATTTATCTATGGTCAATTTAGATGCTTGCATCTACACGGTTAGCGCGTCTGGTCGCGAATCCCGGTCGGGGCAAGTTACCTGGTTGAGGTTTCTTCCTGCGTTGTTCCTCAACCCAATATGAGCAAATGCTGTGTAACTTTCGGTGCTGGACCCCGGACTCATTTCACCGGCATTATCACATTCATCTCATTCAGGCACTAAATAACCTAAAATGTTGATAAAGCGTCGTAAAATAACCTACTGAAAAAAATTTAGATGCTTGCCCTAATGTTCTGGAAAGTGACAGCCAGGACGCTGATTTGTCCCGGATTCTGAATTGTGTAAAATGTGAGTTTCTTTTTTGTGTACGTAAAGATTAATTTTATTGGTCTTACAGAATTATCTCTTAAGGTTACCATTTGTTACTAATGGAGAAAAATTCGCTCCGGCGCCGGGATCGAACCCTGGACTCCCAGTTCCACGCACCGAGCGCTCTAACCATTGAGCTACGCCTAGGTTCAATCCACAGCAGCGGATCGAATCAATCTCCTTTGTGAAGCAATGATCTTCAGTGACACGCGCATGAATTTTTAACGGTACAATAAATACAAGTGCAGTTCGGAAATATATTGATTGCATATTGTAAAGATCTTAAAGGCATGTTGGTCCGTTAAGTACAATATCAATTAATGGGTGAGTTTTATTCAGTCAATACTTAACAATATTACATACATTAAATCTTTACGTTACTTCATGAGATAACATTTACAAATAATGACAAACGTTTTCACCAATAAATTGGCATCTCTTGGTCAAAGTAAAACATATTGACATAAAATGAACACTTGAGATATTCTAGTTAAAACAGTCGTTAAAAATTAAAATGGTATAAAAGGCAATCTGAATAACATGCCATTAAAAACAAGTGGCAAGATAAAGTTATCCAGATATCATAGAGTATATTGGGGACGATGTATTAACATAGAAGTATATGTGACGAAGAAAGAAGGCATGACCTCGTTAAGTATTGCAGGTACAATTCCAAAAAGATGAAAAATGCTATAATATAGGACGATCGTGTTGCTGAAAATGGATGTATGGAATAAAGCCAGAAGGTTGAGTCGTGTTGCCGCTTCTATGGACTCAAGTCAACCTCTTCTCAACCTTCTGGCTTTATTCCATACATCCATATTCAGCAACACGATCGTCCTATATTGTAGCATTTTTCATCTTTTTGGAATTTTACCTGCAATACTTGAAGAGGTCATGCCTTCTTTCTTCGTCACATATGTACTTCTATGTTAATACATCGTCCCCAGTATACTCTATGATATCGGGATAACTTTATCTTGCCACTTGTTTTTAATGGCATATTATTCAGATTGCCTTTTATACCATTTTAATTTTTAACGACTGTTTTTAACTAGAATATCTGTAGTGTTCATTTTATGTCAATATGTTTTACTTTGTCCTGAAGATGCCAATTTATTGGTGAAAACGTTTGTCATTATTTGTAAATGTTATCTCATGAAGTAACATAAAGATTTAATGTATGTAATATTGTTAAGTATTGACAGTATAAAACTCACCCATTAATTGACATTGTAAAGAATTTATAACGTTAATCAGTGTTTATACTAGTGTTAATAGAGTGTATCCAACATTATGTATGTATTTATTTACACTGCAAGTGGGCAAGCACCCGGTGGCAGTGGCATACACAATATAAACAATACACAATAAAATGATAAGCAATGCACAATAAAATTTACAATACACAATACAATTTTACAATACATATACAATTTTATACACAATACAATAAGAATACACAATACAATTTAACACAATAATAATAAAACATAAATAAAATACCTAATTTTACAACACAACCTAGATAATTATGTATAGGTCCTACATAAGTTTCAATAGTCTTTCACTTTACTCTCATCTCACTCACTGTAGTGGCACTATGACGCATTTCACTGACACTTTAGGACACATTTCACTGACACTCTATAACACATTTCACTGACACTATAGAACATATTTCATTGACGCTATAAATTATCACTGATCGGAACTGTTCACTGCACTGTAAAACCATAACTTCACTGACTCACCTCGCTTCACTGATACAACAGTTCAAATAAGTCAAATAATTACACCCTTATGCATACTGTACTTATAAACAGAACTACATTTAAACTAAACATTTCTAGTCTAAGGCCCTCTTACACGCTATTTTTAAATAATTTACATTTCAAACCAAGGAAGTAACTCGTCAGGCTAGATAAATACATGTCTAATTGAAGATCTGTTCCAAATTTATAGAATTTATGATTCTTGTTCTCGAAAAAAAATAATATTTGCTATTATTATTATTATTATTATTATTATTATACTTACAATTATTATTAGTGTCTCGTATTTAGTATGAATTTATTATCAACAACCTTCGTTACATTATGCAATAGCTTGAAATTAAAGCTAGAGGAAAGCGGGTCTGCAGAAGGTCCATTAAGGAAACTGTACGTTAAAAATGTTATTTATGTCACCTTTAAAATGCATTACCGCATGTGTCATTAACTGGCGGTGAGGGTGAGGGCGCTGCCAAGTCCCACACATGGACTGCTCTTGTTCTTAATTACCAGCCCAATATCCCGCCATGAAAATGCCATTAAACAGCAATAAAAAGTCCCATAAACTGTTTCGAAAAGCACCTTCATCACGGAGATGCCCTGATGTGTTTTGTAGGCTGCAGAAAGGAAGGGGTTTATGATAAAGTATGGCTGCATTAAATCATTTAGACCGGGTGAGTCCGTATCTTATGAGAAGAACTAACCTGAGGAGCGCCTTGGAAGTCTATCGTATACTCATACCAGTTTTTAGCAGTACAAAATATTTGTAATTAGCTTAGGAATAGAGAGAGATGTTGGTAAGATTAATTTAATAATAATAATAATAATAATAATAATAATAATAATAATAATAATAATAATTTATTTATTTAATCTGGCAGAGCTAAGGCCATTAGGCCTTCACTTCCCCCAGCCAGACTCTAATTCTAATTAAATACATTTGCTTACATAGTTATTACATTAATATCTAGATCATAAAACAACATAAAAGAAATAATGAAAATTGGATAACTAATGTTAGTGTGACAATAATAAACATTGGTAAGAAATAGATATAATAATAATAATAATAATAATAATAATAATAGTACTAATAATAATAATAATAATAATAATAATAATAATAATAATAATAATAATAATGAGATAATTTAGATGTGATATATATATATATATATATATATAACAATTAAACACTGAGAAACTTGAAACAGCTATTATTGTTAACAAGAATTGTTGGAAAACATATCTCGTTAGCCTATTCTTAAATTGGTTTGATGTCTGACAGTCCCTGACATTACTCGGTAGGAAATTCCAAAGTCGAGGAACAGCCACAGTGAAAGAAGATGAATATGAGGATGTTCGGTGGGAGGGAATGGATAATATTGAGGAGTGTTGTGATCGTGTGTCTGGGTTATGATGGGTGGATAAATTTTGAAAACGAGACGCAAGATAGACAGGAGTGGCGAAATGCAATATGTGAAAGAGAAGGGAAAGACAGTGGATTTTCCTACGATCTTCTAGACGGAGCCAGGACAACATTTCGAGGGATGGTGTTACGTGATCAGCCCGGCGAATATTGCAGACGCACGTATTATGAACACGTTGTAGTCTCTGCGCCGAAGGATTGTCAGACAACTTAGTAACAATTAAGATGGAAAACAAAGCTTTACGTCAATAATACTTTCATCTGTCAGAATGAAGCTTCCCATATTCATATCAAATCATCATCATCATCATCCAAAACACGTATTAGACCAGGTGGCCCATTACGATCTCACATCAGTCCATCTCTTAGTCGGGCGACCAACGGATCTTCATCCACTGCAGGATTTGTTTCGTGATGTGTGTTCTATCCATTTCTTCTGACGTGATTTTACCAGTTTTTCCTTTGATTGTGTACATATTGTAATACTTGTTCCATTGTGAGTTCTTTCAGGATATCATTTTTGTGGTCCCATTTTGTGACTCCTACAGTGCGTCTCGTGAACTTCACGTCGGCTGCGGTTATTTTTGAGGAGCCAGGTATTCTTATGGTCCAAGTCTCGCAAGAGGTTTATAAGTTTTGATTCTTGTATATCTCTGAACTAATGATGGTTTAAAAACTGAATTTTGATGCATAATGTTTTTTATATAAATTTGATACTTTTATTTTTTATGTCAATGCAATGTGTAAATGATAAAAAAATATCCAATGTAGTTAAAGTTGTTCACTCTTTATAATAATTTGTTATTGAGGCATATAGTGCTGGATATAGGATCTTTTCCTTTAAATGCAAACACTTTTATTTCATTATATGAAATATCTATATCATAATTTTTTTAAATATTTTTTTTCTATTTTTCTTTTTTGTTGTTATTTATACTCGCTTCAACATCTCTGGTCATATTACGAGTTAATCTTTTAGGTGAAATCCGAAGGCCTGTGTACTATGGTTGAGACTTATTCTATTGTTGAGAATTAGAACTAGAACTAGGACTAGAACTGTAATATATTACTGATTTATTATGAATATGGTTTTGGTGATGAATGAAATCGGTGATATTCAGGGATGTTGTGGCCCGAATTTCCTGGAATTTGCCTTACGGTTGAGGGAAAACCCTGAAAAACCTCAGTCAGGAAATTTAACCCGACCGGGAATCGAACCCGGGCCCTCTGCGTAAGTGACCAGCTTGCTGATCCCTACACCACAGAAGTGGTCTTTTCATGAATTATGTAGTGATGTTCGTATCAAATAAAAATACAAATACACACAGATGACCCAATTAGCTAACCATGTCTCAGTTTTCTCGAAATTCATCTAAAGTTGCAGAAATTTACAATAAACCTTCCGCTGAAAACCCCTTTCATTTCTTAAAAAAAGAAATAAAAGTTTGTTCCGCGTATGTTTATATTTCATTAGTCTCCATATTTTATACCATCGTATTGCACTTAAAACTGATAATCAAATATTATTTCTATATTTTATATCAACTATGTACAGCTCATGCATTTTGTCAAGACATTCGCGAGTGTCTTGACAAAATGCATGAGCTGTACTTCTTCAGATTCATTTCAGTGAATGGTTTTGTTTTCACATTTTGTTCCTTGGAACAATTCTCTTCCTCTACTTGCCTATAATTTCTCGCCTCCTGTTCTGAATTCTCTGTAAGTCAACTGTATTTAATATACATCTTGATTACACAACTTTTAACACTGTATCACTTCGGAATATGTATGATAAGAACTTTCTTGTGTTAAATTTTAACGTACCTTGTTAACATGTTTCGACCTATTTTCGGTCATCTTCAGAACTGGTCGTTGTTGGTCTTGGCGCCTCTTGTTTCCTGTGTGGGTGCGTTCGTAGTGTAGAGTCAAAGAGTGTATGTGTTTTGAAATTGAGTTGTGTGTTGAGAATATCGTTGGGGTGTGTTTTCGTGTGTCTATATATTTCATATTGTTCTAGTGTGTTGAGTTTCTGGCTTTTTGATTGGATGTGCAGTATTTCCACGTTACAAAGAACACATCACAGCCATAACAAAATTACAAAACGCCATCACATCACAAATGCCAACCACACCTACAGAGACATCAACACAGACATGGAAATACTGCACATCCAACCAAAAAGCCAGGAACTCAACACACTAGAACAATATGAAATATACAGACACACGAAAACACACCCCAACGATATTCTCAACACACAACTCAATTTCCAAACACATACACTCTTTGACTCTACACTACGAACGCACCCACACAGGAAACAAGAGGCGCCAAGACCAACAACGACCAGTTCTGAAGATGACCGAAAATAGGTCGAAAAATGTTAACAAGGTAAGTTAAAATTTAACACAAGAAAGTTGTTATCATATGTATTTAATAATTTGCAATGATCTCTCCATTTTTCACCTGCAAAGAGCGCAGTTCAATACTGAATAATGAGAAATATTTTTAATCACGAATAGAATGTCAACTGCAGCACAAACAAGATGCAAGTGTTCTCTGATAGTAGCTGTGGCACGCGCCAAATATGACATCACGTCAATATAGTCTATGAACAATTAACCTTATCTCCATACGCCCTACGGTCCCTAGTGGTAAGTACAAGAAAGGTACGGGGAAGGGTGTAACAAACAGAGGGAACTAGGAAGTAGAAACAGGGTGGGAAGGAAGAAGACAGAAGTAGACATGAAAGGGGAGGATCAAAACAAGAAGAAACCAGAGACAGCAGGGGGAAGTAAGAAAGAATACAAGGCGAAATAAAACAGGAGAGCCGGAGAGAGAGAGAGAGAGAGAGGAGAGAGAAACGAGTTCTCACAGAGTCGCGACTTAATGTGTAGTAGATTAAAAGGATTTCCGCTGAACTGGAAAACACAGGCGAGCAGTCACTCGGTCTGGCAGACAGCTCTACTCGCTCTGAACACGGGCCGAGTAGGTATTACTCGTCCGCGAGTGAGCAGGTGGGAGGGAAAGCAATAAGGGAGTGTACAGCGAGACGCAAGCAGGCTTACAATGCAACAAGACTTGAGAAAAACAACAGGCAGGAAATCCACATCGTAATCTTCTGCTCCTTACTTTACAAGGATGGAAAGAAATGGAGAATTAATTCGTTAAGCATAAGGAAACATACATGAGGGAGACGAAAGAAGAGTAGGGAATAAAAATAGAAGGTAAAAATTACGAAGCAAATGTTGTAACACTTGACTGAGGTAAGGAATGTAATCCATTTAACAAATTATCCGTACACTATATCATCATAAGAGTGACATGTTTTCATACTTATGAGAGGGAGTTGCGATACTCTGGAGAGGATTGGTGGGAGATGAACACTTAAGTGGCACGGATTTAATTTATTTCCGGAGATTAAGTCGCTGGGAATATATGCATAGCACGGACTAAGAGGTAGGGACAGGCAACTTCTCTATAAAAGAGCGTCTTCCTTGTCTCTACTCTAAACTTTATCCCGGGATTCATGGTTCGTTAAGATTATGAAAGCTTCTAACATGGATTAGTTTTTAGGGGTCTTAAAATAATCTCATTCCGGGAGCTAACCCATCATCTTAATTACATTAACTAATGATATCCGACGTAACGAGGAACCAGCTACAGCAGGTTAAAAGGAAGGCTTTGACGGCGTCGTGCAGTACCTCTTTAAGATAGCCACAAGTGTAGCAGATAAACATTTTATGTGTAACTGTGTGCAGCGGATTAATGTGAAGAAGTACAGTCAGTTGGCGAAACATTAGGAAACCTTGGTTCGCGGTCGACATGACTTCAATATCTTTTTCTTTCCGATTTATATGCCCAATTTATACGAAGTCACAACAGTGTGATATTCTTAAATCCATGTTCGTGACCTGGAATGTTACACCCGCGAAGAATGTAAAAGTATGCCTATGCCTATATGATAGGGCGGGTCGTAGTAATTTGAGTATATTGGGGTAAATTGGGTATAACTTACAATTCATTAAATAAAACTTTACCTAGTCTTCAAACATATGAAGAGTTCGCGGGAAAAACGATGAATGTCACATGTCTGTTAAGGATTAGATAATGATCTAATTGAGTCTATAACTGCAAGATGTAGTACTATTTCTATAGAAAATAAAGGAAAGAATTACTGTATTCGTGATGATAACTCTCCTTTTTAACATTTTTCATACGAACAACACTAAATTTCGTAGTGATCCATTGAATTAGATAATGTCATCAACCTTAACAAAACTGCGACATTCATCGTTTTTCCCTCGAACTCTTCTATGACAATTTAATATATAGTGTCTACATTACAATTGTTTATCATGGAGTGTTAAAAATTTGTGTTGATCACACTGATACTGCCTGGTAAAAAACTGTTTCCTGTTTACCAGAGTATGAAATGACACATCACATTCAAAGCAATATAGTTGGGAAACCAGCTGAGATACACGAAACAAATTTATACATGTGTATATTACACATGTTTGGAATATGTTTTTAATATAATTAGTAATATATCATTAATAGTTTGTTAGTAAATTACAATTTACAAACGTGGGGTAACTTGGGTATAACTTACAATTTATTAAATACAACTTTACCTAATCTTCAAACATATGCCAATTTAATATATATTGTCTACATTACAATTGTATGATAAGATAAGATAATGAACATCAAAATATTACAATTTCATTTAAAAAATCAGTGCCTAGAAACTTTTATAATAGAAATTCATTTACAGTATAATAAGTTTTTGTTTTTAACTACTTAGAAATTATTTCTCAAAATGTGCTTAAAGGTAACTCTCTTACAGTTTGTGGAAGATTATTGATGAATTTAACTTGTAAATGTTTATGGTTATTTGCTGTTTTACTTAACCTGAAATGTGATTAGGGGAGAGTAGGGTAGCATCGGACATCGGGTAATATCGGACAGTGAGTTTCTTTCATCTACCACACGATGATAGTACCTGATTGACATGGTTACGTTTCTGTGATATCGCATAGGTACTACCATAAGGTGGTAGATGAAAGAAACGCACTGTCCGATACTACCCGACTCTCCCCTGTATTTATATAATACCATAATTATGGTAAAAAGAGCGTTCAAAAATTCTTGTTTATGTTCCTGGATATAACCAAATTAGTGTAAATGAATGAGGAATTCAATATTATAATTTGTAAAAAACATGAAACTATATCTACAAGAACCTCTTGTAGAGAGTCGTTGAATACATCTTATAGTTTTTTTTTGCCAAATAAAGGTTTTCACCTCTGAAAGCGATTTCCCCCCAAAGTCTCATACCATTATTTAAAATTGAGTGAAAAAGGCATAATATGCAGTTAGTAACATATCATGAATAACAGTAGTTCCTAGATTTTTTAGTAAAAAAATTACACTACATAATTTCTTACAAATGTTATCAATATGCTTTTTCTCACTTAAGTTCAATGTTTAACTTTATACCTAGTAATTGAACCTGTTCTAATGTGTCAACGTTCTTGAAACTAATTATAGAATTTAAAAAGAAAATTATATTTTCAATTTTACTCGTATTTATTGCAAGACGATTTAACCACAACAATACTTTGGCAGTTTGAACCGAATTTTCTATTGCATTTTTAACCACAAGTGGGTCTTTGTCAGTGACAAAGAAAGTCGTAAAATCAGTAATATATAATCGAGGTACAGAAAACCGTTCCATCCAAACCACTGACAAGAATTATAAGTAAAGAAGGGCCCAAAACCGATCCCTGAGGGACTCCAGCAATAACCCACTTAAATTATGATTGTGTTTTGTTTGTCACTACCATTTGTTGGCGATTGATTAAATAGGATTGCAAAAGTTTCACTCTATAATGACAAAGTTTTAAAATTAAATATCTTGCGCAATGCAATGAATTAGCTTAAAACTATAGACCAACATACTGTTTTTATAGATATTACTTAGACCTATTTACTTACTTACTGACTTTTAAGGAACCCGGAGGTTCATTGCCGCCCTCACATAAGCCCGCCATTGGTCCCTATCCTGAGCAAGATTAATCCATTCTCTATCATCATATCCCACCTCCCTCAAATCCATTTTAATATTATCTTCCCATCTACGTCTCGGCCTCCCTAAAGGTCTTTTTCCCTCCGGCCTCCCAACTAACACTCTATATGCATTTCTGGATTCGCCCATACAGGCTACATGCCCTGCCCATCTCAAACGTCTGGATTTAATGTTCCTAATTATGTCAGGTGAAGAATACAATGCGTGCAGTTCTGTGTTGTGTAACTTTCTCCATTCTCCTGTAACTTCATCCCTCTTAGCCCCAAATATTTTCCTAAGCACCCTATTCTCAAACACCCTTAATCTCTGTTCCTCTCTGAAAGTGAGAGTCCAAGTTTCACAACCATACAGAACAACTGGTAATATAACTGTTTTATAAATTCTAACTTTCAGATTTTTGGACAGCAGACTGGATGATAAGAGCTTCTCAACCGAATAATAACAGACATTTCCCATATTTATTCTATGTTTAATTTCCTCCTGAGTATCATTTATATTTGTTACTGTTGCTCCCAGATATTTGAACTTCTCTACCTATTCAAAAGATAAATTTCCAATTTTTATATTTCCATTTCGTACATTTTATAGATAATAACAAAGTAAAAAGAAGCGATGATTGTTCAGAGTTTCTTTAAAGATGAAACTTCTGGTACGGCCTAAGAAGTCCCCTCCACCAATTAGTCAGTTTCTTAGTCACCTTGCCGCATGTCTCGGATGCTTTGTGTTCCACAACCGCTCTTTGGAGAGTAATTTAACCGCTGGAGGTACATTGAATGCCGAGACCATGTTGAAGTGAGTTAGGGTTTAACTGCGGCGAACAAGGAGGGAAGGAACAAGTTGTGCCATCTGATGCGACTTTAACAATAGACAACCTGTCTTCTTTATTTTATTCCTTATAAAAGAAGAGGTGATTATTTACTCGCTCTCCATACTCCATAAATTATACAAGAGACTTAAGGCACGAAACACCCACTGCAGTTTATTTTTATTTAGGATAGTATAAATCATTGTAAATCGTCCTCAGATATGTGTAAAAGGAATGGTAAAACGAAGGAAAAAAATGTTTCCGTATGGGGAGTGGCAGATCTTCCACTTTACTTCGTGTGAAAGTCTTTAGCCAGCTCCCGTTGGAATTCAACACTGTAGTTATGTTTATAGGACAACGGTTATGTGTGGTTGTGTCATTTTAGTCAACATTAATAAACACACCAGAAGTTAACAACGTCTTAATGACTCTTATATAATGATATTTCCAACAATATTATTTGTAGACCTAAAAAAGGCTTTTGACAGAGTGGATTGCTATAAACTGATAGGAAATTAGGCGTGGATTGGAAAGAGACGAGACTGTTAATTAAACAAAGAATCAAAGAGAGGATAAGAGAAGAATTGTCAGAAGGAAGTGAATAGGAAGTGGAGTACGACAAGATGCCCTTTATCATATACCCTGTTCAACATCTACTTGGAGAATTTAGTGAAGAACTGTTTTCAAATCATGAGAGAGTTGATAGGAGGAAGAAGAATAAAATGCATAAGATTTTCTGATGATATGGCGTTGTCAACAGAAGAGGAGATGATATTAAGGGATATGCTACTGCAGCTAAATGACAGCTGTGAGCAGTATGGGATGAAGATCAATGCAAACAAGACGAAGACTGTGATTGTCTGAAGAAAAATAAAGAAGGTAAACTTGCGAATACTAAATGAGGCGGTAGAGCAAGTGGACAGCTTCATATACTTGAGGTATACTATAAGCGGTAACATGAGCTGCTGCCAGAAAGTCAAAAGGAGGATAGCAATGGCAAAGGAATCTTTTAATAGAAACTCTGGAAAAAATAAGTAAGGAAGATACTAGTGAAGTGTTTTGTGTTGATATTTTATGAGACAGAAACATGGACATTACGACGAAGTGAAGAGAAGCGACTAGAAGCATTTGAAATGTGGATATAGAGGAGGATGGAGTGTGTGAAATGGACAGACAGAATAAGAAATGAAGCTGTGTTCGAAAGAGTGAGTGAAGAAAGAATGATGCTGAAACTGATCAAGAAGAGAAAAAAATGGTTGAGTAACTGGTTAAGAAGAAAGTGCCTTCTAAAGGACGCATTGGAAGGAATGGTGAACGGGAGAAAAGTTTGTGGCAGAAGAAGATATCAGATGACAGACAAAATTAAAGTATATATACTGTTTTCGCTGTAAGAAAAATCCTAATGTAAACATAAGCACGTTGCTGTCATACCTGTCATTCGCTCCCAGTCGAAACACTCACATGACACGGGAAAATATAGTTCGTATTTGGAAACCATATTCTTGTATCATTTGAAAATAAAAAATTGGATTCTAGTTGTTAAATACGATGGAACATATAACTTCACTCATATGTAAAACGCTATGTAAAAGAAAAGCTACTTTTATACTTTGTTATGTACTATAAACGCGGATGAATACCAACAGTAATACCGAGGTAGTCTGTTCTTGTAGCAAGTTGGCGTCACTTGAGCTCGTAGTTGTTCACGTAAGCACGTGGTACTGAAGTATGGCTTCTGCATCCTCGGTGTGTGTGGTTATTAAACATAAGAGTGGAAACCCTTTCAAAAGCGAAGAAAAAGAAATAGTCCTTAATGTATATAATAAGTTAAGTGAGTTTTAATTACAGTAATTATAAAGTAAATATTTCCTAAGCAAGCGAATGCATAGTAGTGAGGTTAGGCCTACTTGACGAGTAACGAGAAATGTTTAACATGAAACAGAATGTACAACAGTAGGCGGGAACACGTACTGAGAATCTATGGCGCCAAACAGCGGCCAATGAAGCCTTACTTCAGTCACGTGCTATTGTTTACATTGTTTATATTAAAATTTTACTAACTGAGGCAGTAGAGCAAGTGGGCAGCTTCAAATACTTGAGGTGTACTATAAGCAGTAACATGAGCTGCTGCCAGAAAGTCAAAAGGAGGATAACAATGACAAAGGAATCTTTTAATAGAAAAAGAAATATCTTATGCGGAACTCTGGAAAAATAACTAAGGAAGATACTAGTGAAGTGCTTTGTGTGGCAGTTTATGGGACAGAAACATGGACATCCCGACGAAGTGAAGAGAAGCGACTAGAAGCATTTGAAATATGGATATGGAGAAGGATGGAGTGTATGAAATGGACAGACAGAATAAGAAACGAAGCTGTGTTGGAAAGAGTGGATGAAGAAAGAATAATGCTGAAACTGATCAGTAAGAGAAAAAGGAATTGGTTGAGTAACTGGTTGAGAAGAATGTGTCTTCTGAAGGATGCACTGGAAGGAATGGTGAACGGGAGAAGAGTTCGTGGCAGAAGAAGATATCAGATGATGGACAACATTATATGCTGATGATACAGTATGCTGATGATACTGATTTACTTTTTAGTGAAACAACTTGGACTGATGCTTATTATAATGCAAATTGCGGCTTAAAATTAATAAGAAAATGGTTCGATTTAAATTCACTTGTAATTAATAAAGATAAAACAATAGCTACCGGTATCCCATTTTCTTTAAATAATAAAGGTAATAAACCAATTTCATCTATACTATAAATTAAAATGCATAATTCTGATTGTTCCGATATAAATTGCAATTGTTCAATTATTAATGAAGTTAATGAGGTTAAACACTTAGCTATAATTATTGATAATCATTTAAAATGGAATAATCATATTCATTATATTTGTAATAAATTACGTTGTTCTGAGAAATATTTTGTCAATTAACTGTTTACGTATAATTTATTTAGCATTATTTCGATTTATATTTATGTATGGTATTATAGGTTAGGATGCAACTTACCCGTAAATTTTACTACAGAAAAAAATATTAAAAATTTGTTTAAAAAATCAGAATGATTACCCAACTGAATTGTTGTTTAAACATTTCTAAGTTTTCAATATTAAACAAATATATTATTTCATTTTATTAAAATATTTTCATAGAAATTTTAACAACTTTGAAAGGAAATATAGAACTAAAAATATGAATTCTCTCCGTTTATGTGAACCAAAATGTAAAACCAATGCAGCTTTTTATCATAGCATGAGTCAAGGTCCCAGATTATTAAACAAATTTTATTCCAATATTATTTTAACCACGAATCCTCTCCAAATGAATAAAATAATAAAAAATTTGTGTTGGATTTATAGTCTGGGTTTAAACATATTAAACACTATTTAATCTCTATTCACTCTAAATTTTAATGTTATTTTTGTCTGTATTGCAATCCCCACCTGAGCACGAGTCTTAGGGGAGAGTCGGGTAGTATCGGACATCGGGTAATATCGGACAGTGAGTTTCTTTCATCTACCACACGATGATAGTACCTGATTGACATGGTCACGTTTCTGCGATGTCGCATAGAGAAACGTAACCATGTCATTCAGGTACTACCATATGGTGGTAGATGAAAGAAACGCACTGTCCGATACTACCCGATGTCCGATACTACCCGACTCTCCCCTACTCATTCAGGAGTGGTCTAGTTTATCTTTCATTGTATTAACTTGTATTCATTTCAAACTTACTAGCAATAAAATAAATAAATAGAATTAAGTTATATGGATCATATGCGAAGACTAAGAGGAAGGCAGAAAATAGGAAAGACTGGAGAATGCTAGATTTGCAGTGAAAGATCTGCCCTTGGGTATAACACTATGAATGTACAGAGGTGTGAAAATTATTAGAATAATCTTAATTTTAAAGGTTTTTTAATAGTTCCTTCACAAATATTAATTGAATTGATGAATATTGGTATATATTACTATACTGATGTAGGATATATTTACTACTAAAAATGCCGGAAAGCATTGTTGTACATTGGTATTTTTCTTATTTTACAATTGTTATGGGAATTCAGAAATTATTATATTATGTTGGCGGAATTGGATACATAAAAAAAATATATATGCACAAAACAGATGTATACGTTCATTTGAACCTTCACAACAATGTAAACGCAAAGAACAATTTGTTTAAAGCATTTCTTAATTAATTTTTTATGTTTCCAATTCCGCCAACATAATATAATAATTTCTGAATTCCCATAACAATTGTAAAATAAGAAAAATACCAATGTACAACAATGCTTTCCGGCATATACCAATATTCATCAATTCAATGAATATTTGTGAAGGAACTATTAAAAAACCTTTAAAATCAAGATTATTCTAATAATTTTCACACCTCTGTAGAACTCAATTTTGGTAGTGCATATTTTTAATGTCTTTTTCGCATGTTTCGTCATATGACAGTGCATGAATGCATGCATGTTTTAAGATCTGATAGCGCATGGAAGTCCTGGCTCTAGTAGTGAACAACCAAAAGCAAAGCGCATTACAGTTATGATTATGAGACGTCCATCAAGTCTGTCGTGTCTGCTTCAGAAATCCTTTTCATTTCCCACAGAGATACGACTCGGTATTTTTTTTGTTATCCATACAGAGTCAGTCGCTGCACACTATCTGCTGAAGAATTTATAATGAAGAATGTTCAAAAGCTTCAGACGTCAGTCGATGAAAGATTTAATCTCCTCGCCCGCCAGACTCTGGATGTCGATCCTCTAATAATATGGATGACTTCTCTGAGGGCGGTTGACGTTCTGATTTCCAGTGCATTAGTGTAATCCATTTCAGCAAGTCTGGGGTTGGTTCCTCAGCCATTCGGCGCACGCGGCAGGGCCGGAGAAGATTTACCTCCGCTTGTCGGAGCTGACACATTGAACTTCTTCCAGTTTTATCCGCTCTCCAAAAAGTGACAGCAGCCGAGCGAGAAGGCAGATGGCAGCACACTTGTCTCCCGCATGGAGATTAGAGCGTGTTAAATAGTCCTCTGAAATTCATTATCATTTTATTTCATTGCAACCGATTTAGGATTCTTTCATGGATAATTTAAGAATAGACAAGGAAATATTTGTCAAACAATTCTTGTTAACAATAATAGTTGTTTCACGTTTCTCAGAGTTCAGTGACTATTATTACAGGATAAATATTTAAATTCTATTATTATTATTATTATTATATAACAGGCAGGGTTTGGAATTGAACGGGTTACATCAGCTTCTTGTCTATGCGGATGACGTGAATATATTAGGAGAAAATACACAAACGATTAGGGAAAACACGGAAATTTTATTTGAAGCAAGTAGAGCGATCGGTTTGGAAGTAAATCCCGAAAAGACAAAGTATATGATTATGTCTCGTGACCAGAATATTGTACGAAATGGAAATATAAAAATTGGAGATTTATCCTTCGAAGAGGTGGAAAAATTCAAATATCTTGGAGCAACAGTAACAAATATAAATGACACTCGGGAGGAAATTAAACGCAGAATAAATATGGGAAATGCGTGTTATTATTCGGTTGAGAAGCTCTTATCATCCAGTCTGCTGTCCAAAAATCTGAAAGTTAGAATTTATAAAACAGTTATATTACCGGTTGTTCTGTATGGTTGTGAAACTTGGACTCTCACTCTGAGAGAGGAACATAGGTTCAGGGTGTTTGAGAATAAGGTGCTTAGGAAAATATTTGGGGCTAAGCGGGATGAAGTTACAGGAGAATGGAGAAAGTTACACAACACAGAACTGCACGCATTGTATTCTTCACCTGACATAATTAGGAACATTAAATCCAGACGTTTGAGATGGGCAGGGCATGTAGCACGTATGGGCGAATCCAGAAATGCATATAGAGTGTTAGTTGGGAGACCGGAGGGAAAACCTTTAGGGAGGCCGAGACGTAGATGGGAGGATAATATTAAAATGGATTTGAGGGAGGTGGGGTATGATGATAGAGACTGGATTAATCTTGCTCAGGATAGGGACCGCTGGCGGGCTTATGTGAGGGCGGCAATGAACCTTCGGGTTCGTTAAAAGCCATTTGTAAGTAAGTAAGTAAGTAAGTAAGTAAGTAAGTAAGTAAGTAAGTATTATTATTATTATTATTATTACTATATTATTATTATTATTATTATTATTATTATTATTATTATTATTATTATTATTATTATTATTATTATTACCATTATTATTACTAATATTAATACTTTTGTCAATATTTATTATTGTCTCACTAACATTACTTATCTATCTTTCATTATCCACTTTTATGTTGTTTTATGATCTAGATATTTGTGTAATAACTACTGTAAACCAATTGTATCCAATCAGAATAAAATTAGAGTCTGGCTGGGCAGAAGAGAAGGCCAAATGGCCTTAGCTCTATCGGATTAAATCATCTACTGCTACTGCTACTGCTGCTGCTGCTACTGCTACTACTACTACCACTACTACTACTACTACTACTACTACTACTACCACTACTACCACTACCACTACTACCACTACCACTACCACTACCACTATTATTATTATTATTATTATTATTATTATTATTATTATTATTATTATTATTATTATTATTATTATTATTTCAGTCTAGAAGTACAATTGCACCTACTGTAAAGTAATAAAATACCGTTCTCAACCTTCAGGTTCTTTTTTATATTTCCGCTTTCCTTTCTTTCTTTACTTCGAGTATTCTGTCCCCATTTCTTTCCTTCATGCCTTCTTTAATTCATATATCCATTACTTAATTACTGTACTGTGTAATGTTATTCTACCAATTTATTCTTAATTCACTTCTTAATCATTTCACATTAATCATTAAGGGCCGTATTCATAGACATTTTTTGCGCGGGCTTTCGGTGGATGATCAGCGTTTTTCGTATTCATAAACCAGTGTTAGCGATAGGATATGATTTGAATTCTGTACTAGTAACCAGTGGACAGCCGGGGCTAGCTTAGTACGCTCGTAGCGCGTGCTGCGTGAATAGCATCCTAATTTTTTAACCTATGCTGTTACACTTTCAAAATCAACCAGTGCTGAAGGATATTTAATCAAAAGCATCGACATCAGTAGATGAAAGATATAATCAATTAATTCAATTCTTGAAGGGGGAGGTACACAATTGGCGTGCAAAAATTTAGTGAATTTCATTTCTTTTTATAACTCAGCTACTATAAAAGCTTAGTGAACAAAACTTTTCATGCTTAATATACATACATTACACTTTATAAAACACTAGTCAGAATATTAAAATAGCTAATAATTACTTGTAAAAATAATATCAAATTTGCATAATTTTTTTATAATCGTGAAGCATTTACATAATAAAATCTACATTAATTAAATATCTGGCACGATTCTTTTACAGAAATATTCTGAAGATCTACATCAACAACATAGTCTAGGATCTTTTACCTATTTCTTCAAGAAATATTTTTCTACGACTATATTGAAATGAAGTTACAATGATCATTTCTATAGGCTACAGATTTCTTATGTCAATAAATACCATTGATTTAAGGATGTTAAATGCTTTAATCAAACTGTAACATCGATGAATTTGTTCATAGTTTTGATGATTTCATTTTCTCTGACAATTCTTGAATGTAAACTAGCAGAACGTTCTCTGAAAATGATGAAACATTTTTCATTCCTCTCCGATCCACGAACTATCCATATGTCCATACTATTTTTTCTTGTAGTTGTATTGTATTTCTGATGTTGTGGAAGAGAAGGCCTGACGGTCTTAACTCCACCAGAGTAAATAAATAAATAAATAAATAGAGAAAAATAAGTAAATAAGTTAAATAAAAATAAATAAATAAATAAATAAATAGACAAAAATAAGTAAATAAATTAAATATTAATAAATAAATAAATAAATAAATAAATAAATAAATAAATAAATAAATAAATAAATAAATAAATAAATAAATAAATAAATAAATAAATAAATATGCCTTTTCCTATAAGTTCTTTGATTTTGCAGGTAATAAAATATTGTTCACTTTTACAACTCCCTGCATTGTTTCCATTTCATCAGAACTGCTTGAATCAGACATTATTCAATAATTCTTATATTTCAGTTAACTTTAAAACTTACAAAAAGAAACTGTGATTTCACTTATTTATTTTCGTACGTATAGGTACTGCAAATAAGAATCACTTGCATTCTTTTGTTTTCCACTTTTTCTAACATCACTGTTTTATTTCCCACTATCTAAAACCATATTCGTACTTCCATATTGTCAATATAAGAGTAGCCTAAGTGTCTAAACATTAATTTTAATTTTTAATGAATTAATTAATTTTTGTCTAACCTTACTACAGGTCGCAGAAAAATAGTTATAGGTATGTAACTTTCTTAATTGGCTATTAAGACACTCGTGCAGTTTTTGATATTGAAGGTAACGATTAATCCTCTACTTAACTATTCCCATACTTTTTGATTAACTACTACAGGTAAAGCATTACTCCATTTATAGCTCTCCTTATTAAATGACTAATACATTAGTTCATATAATTCAATTCATTCTTTTTTTTCACGTATTTTTAAATTCGTATTATATTCTTCGATGCTCCCTCACTTTCTTATTAAACTATCCTCGTTTCCTTACTCATTACTTTATCCATATTTCTACACGGTATGTCATTTAATCATTACATCAAGTAAGAAGGGAGTAGACGTGCACGAGTCTGAAATGTTATGTGGAATGACTAGATGTGAAAAGTTAGGACCTACGTTAATTAAACTTTGAAATGTATTCGTAAGAGGGAACGGCCCTCCTTACTGTACAAACACATGTTGACAAGTCGCCATATTCAAGATTATGACGTGGTCGACGGCAAACACAAACACAAAGCGGGATTCTGATTGATGCTCGCATTGTGGCCTGACCACTCGACTTTGACGTGCGGCCTAACAATGCAAGGCATAACACTGCCTTCGCCGTCTCCTCTGCACGTCAATCAATTAGAGACTTGTTGATATGGACGGCGTGGGCGAAATATGGACGGGAAGAGGCGACGTTCTCGGACGGATGCGGGTCTTAACAGCATACATTTTTAATCGTGTTTGTAATATTTTCTTTAGTAAACACATTTGCATTTTAACGAATTATATTTATATTATATACATAGGATGAAAGAGTAATGGAACGGAGAAAAATTCTCTCCGGCGCCGGGATTTGAACCCGGGTTTTCAGCTCTACGTGCTGATGCTTTATCCACTAAGCCGGTTATTTAAGACGGTGATTTAAGACGGCGCTTATTCCGTCGGATCCCGGCCAACAAGTCACTCATAACGAGTGCACCTCAGCACATGTGTGGACTTCGGTCCTACGTTCATAGACATCTATGACGTAGTGCAGAGGGCGGCCACTAGAGGGAACCCAAGAGTTGGAGCTTAATCTGAGACGATTCTATCCGATGCCGGGGTTGTATCCGGTGTGGCTTAGTGGATAAAGCATCAGCACGTAGAGCTGAAAATCCGGGTTCAAATCCCGGCGCCGGAGAGAATTTTTCTCCGTTCCATTACTCTTTCATCGTATGATGACGCAGAATATCTGCATGGAAATATCATATGTACTTCGGTACATTAAAATAATATATGAGTAGCTTAATATCAAAGGCGGACATCTGACCTTCAGGTGAAATTTAGATAATGTGGATTCTTATACATTTTTTCATGCTTTTTTCAGTTATGGTGAAACTATATGCAAACTCTAACGCTACATTTATAAAAATAAATTGTTTTAAAATACTACAAAGAACACTGTGAAACAAAAAAGTGCCTCTAGATCAAAACTATGGAGACGACAGATGTCCGTCTTTGATATTAAACTACTCATATATTATATACATAGGCTTATTTAGTGTTCTACTCATAGTTTTAAAATATTTGTAATTAAAAATGAAGTGAAACCGAGAAATTTTTTTGGATTTCTTTAATTAAAAATAAACAAAAATAAAAACAAACGCACACACAAAAGCGAAAGGTTTCAATCGTTCAACTCAAATAATTCTTGAGATACTATGTGGCTAATTCGTTTGTCGGTAGTACATTTTTTGGACACCCTATACTTCCATTCACCAAAGGCTTCCCATATTATTTGTTAACAACCTACATTCAAATAAATGTAGATAAATATCATTTCACTATTTTTTATTTAACCTGCATACAATTAATTTCAGTGGCGGCCGGGTAGCTCAGTTGGTAGAGCAGCTGGCTACAGACTGGAAGGTCCGGGGTTCGATCTCAGGTGGTGACAGGATTATTTCTCGTTGCCAAACTTTCAGAACGGCCCCGAGGTTCACTCAGCCTCCTATAAAATTGAGTACCGGGTCTTTCCCGGGGGTAAAAGGCGGTCAGAGCGTGGTGCCGACCACACCACCTCATTCTAGTGCCGAGGTCATGGAAAGCATGGGGCTCTACCTCCATGCTCCCCAAGTGCCTTCATGGCATGTTACGGGGATACCTTTACCTTTACAATTAATTTCAGTTCCTTGCAGATGTATTTCAGCATATGCAAAGCTAGTAAGTTATGTGTCATTACTTTGCTTTACACGTTGGGAAA
Organism: Periplaneta americana; assembly: GCA_025594305.2. Lineage (NCBI taxonomy): Eukaryota > Metazoa > Arthropoda > Insecta > Blattodea > Blattidae > Periplaneta > Periplaneta americana. The sequence goes on along the minus strand of JAJSOF020000027.1, from coordinate 97,608,069 downwards.
GTCCTACATGATACACACCAGCCTTGACGTCAGCCCGCAATTAGCTGGCGTTAGTTACATGGTGATCTCTAGCGGCATGGTCTTCCATTGAATTCAAAATATTTTCAATTGGATTCATATCCGGACTGTTCCGGGTCATTCAGTATTGTGTCCATTGAGATGAGTCATTACATCTTCCGCATTACGGCATGGAGCTACATCCTGCATGAGAATGACGTCACTGCTGGTCCTCCATTTCGGAAATAAACAGTTGTGCAATATTAGTGTATATTGTTGCTCTCAAAATGTTGCAATCACGACTTGCAATTGGCCAGTGCCTTTGATAGAAATCACACCATTCAGCGCAATATTATCAGGATATTTTACAAATATACATGTTGTTTCGCAATAAATTGCCCACCATCTATTTCTCTTATTATGTAGACTTCCTTAAGAAAAACTAAAATTTTATGTAGAGTTGTTGTTGTTTTCTAATGCCAGGCGTTTGACAATAAAGTCATTTGACCTCTTGCACTCCAATATTTTTCAAAGATATTATCATGACCAGCCGCTGAAGCACAGATTTTGAGGTGTTCCGAATCCATTTCTTGGTTTGAGTTGCACAATGGGCAGTTAGGGGACTGATATATTCCAATTCTATGCAGGTGTTTGGCCAAACAATCATGGCCTGTTGCCAATCTAAATGCAGCTACAGACGATTTTCGTGGTAAATCGGGAATTAACTGTCGATTATTATGCAGAGAGTTCCATTTTTTCCCTTGAGATTGTGTATCAAATTATGTTTGTTGAAGTCTAAGTATGTAGATTTAACAAATCTTTTCACAGAGTAATACGTAGATATAGTAACAGGTCTGTAAGTAGCAGTGCTGCCCTTCTTTGCTAAAGCATCCGCATTCTCGTTTCCCAGGATTCCACAATGGGATGGTATCCATTGGAATACAATTCTTTTATTGAGTGATATTAATTGAGAGAGAATTTTAGTTATTTCTGCTGTTTGAGATGAAGTTGTGTGTTTAGAGACTATTGATAGAATAGCTGCTTTGGAGTCTGACAATATAACTGCATTATGTAGAGTAGCTGTTTTGAATTTTAGTAATTATTTGTCACATTTTATGCATGATCACTTTCACAGTAGGCCTAATTTCTCTCAACTTCTGGTTATGTCCCAGCTATGAAACCGTAGCAGGAATTAGGATCACACGGCTAATCTGTAGCAATATCAAGTTTAGATAAAAGAGGTAACTAGTCTATTTAGGAAATATACACTCACCTATTTACAGCAGCCTCTCTAATCCTCAGTACTAGAAATAAAAGTTGTTAATCCATTTTGAATCTTGCGTACTCTACTTTTAACACTTGAATATAAGTAATTGATTAACTAGCGGACTTACTCTTGTTACTTATGTAAGTCTGTGCGGCTTACATAATTAACACGAGTAAGTTCACTAGTTAATCAATTACTTAAAAGTTTTTCATTAATTTCGAAATATTTGTACACTGTATTTTAGTTCTCTCCATGAAACATATAAAAAATTATGTGTGATTTCATAGGAGGCGTATGCATTAAACTTTGAGAAGTAATAGCGATTGCTTACTTACTTACAGATGGCTTTTAAGGAACCCACACGTTCATTGCCGCCCTCACATAATTGTATTGTATTCTTAATATTGTAGTTGTAATCTCCTGGTAGAGGGGAAGAGAGTTGTAATCCCCTGGTAGAGGAGAAGAGAAGGCCTGATGGCCTTATCTCTACCAGGATAAATAAATAAATAAATAAATAAATAAATAAATAAATAAATAAATAAATAAATAAATAAATAAATAAGCAAGATTAATCCAGTCCCTACCATCATATCCCACCTCTCTCAAATCCATTTTTTATTACCTTCCCATCTACGTCTCCCAACTAACATTCTATATGCATTTCTGGATTCGCCCATACGTGCTACATGCCCTGCCCATCTCATACGTCTGGATTTAATGTTCCTAATTATGTCAGGTGAAGAATACAATACGTGCAGTTCTGCGTTATGTAACTTTCTCCATTCTTCTGTAACTTCATCCCTGTTAGCCCCAAATATTTTCCTAAGAAACTTATTCTCAAACATCCTTAATCTCTGTTCCTCTCTCAAAGTGAGAGACCAAGTTTCACAATCATACAGAACAACCGATAGTATAATTGTTTTATAAATTCTAACTTTAAGATTTTTTGACAGCAGACTAGATGACAAAAGCTTCTCAACCGAAAAACATTTCCCATATTTATTAGGGACTGGATTATTTGTAGGCTATTATTATTATTATTATTATTATTATTATTATTATTATTATTATTATTATTATTATTATTATTACTGATTGTCAAATTCTTCAAAATGACATTAATTCAATTTTACAATGGTCTGTTGAAAATGGAATGAAAATTAATCAATCCAAAACTTTTGTTATTTCCTTCTCACGGAAAACTATTTCCCAAAAATTTAATTATTCTCTTAGTAATGTCGTAATTACTAAGAGAGATTGTATTAGAGATCTTGGTGTCTTACTTGATTCAAAATTATATTTTCATGATCATGTGCAATATATTTATACCCATTCATTAAGAATGCTTGGTCTAATTAGATCTATAACTTATTCTTTTTCTACTCCTATGTGTTTATTAATTTTATACTATACATTGGTTAGATCCAAGCTTGAATATGCATCTGTTGTATGGAACTCCATTACTTCCACTGACTCGGATAAATTAGAGAATATTCAAAGAAAATTTATTTCCTTGTGTTCTTATAGATTTTTACCAAATTCCGATTATAACTATGAGATTAATTGCAAATATTTCAATTGCGGTAGTTTGTTTACCAGACGTCAGGATCTTGATTATTTATTTTTTTGCAAAGTCATTAAGGGTGATATTGATTGTGAATCTTTCATAAGCAATATCAGTCTTCGTATTCCTGCTAAGGGTTTAAGATTTCATAAATTGTTTTATAATAGGAATTCTAAATCTCTGTCTCCGGTCTGCAGATGTATTAAAAATGCTAATTTGCATGGATTGAACTTGGATCCATTTAATGTGTAGTATATACTTTTCGAGTTTTATGTCAGTTTTATTATTTATGCCATTGTTAGATATGTATCATACTATTCTCGTCATTTGCATAACTTACAATATTAATAATTATATGATTCCTGTCTTCATTTATATGGTTTCATTAATTCATTTATAATACATTTTATTTAATTGCCATCATTTTAATTATCTCACTGAACTAATTTTAATAATATTATTTGTGCTATTTATTTTGTTGAATTTTGGTCAATTGAGTAATGTATACTATTATATTGATTGTATTTTCATCTCATTGCCATTTTCTATCATTCATTCTCATCATCATTTGTTGTTTTGTTTCGTTTTGTACCTGTGCTAAACTGTAATTGGCCTTGTGCTGTTGTTTCGCACATTAATATTCTAAATAAATAAATAAAAATAAAATAAATTATTACTATTATTATTATTACTATTATTATTATTATTATTATTATTATTACTATTACTATTATTATTATTACTATTACTATTATTATTACCATTATTATTATTATTATTATTACTACTATTATTATTATTACTATTATTGTTATTACTATTATTATTACTATTACTATTATTATTACTATTATTATTATTACTATTATTATTATTACTATTATTATTATTATTATTACTATTATTATTATTACTATTATTATTATTACTATTATTATTATTATTATTATTATTATTATATTATTATTACTATTATTATTATTATTACTATTATTATTACTATTATTATTATTATTACTATTATTATTTATTAATATATTTAGTCATTCATTTTATCCCGTCCATTCATTGTCATTATTGTCGTCGTATTATAATCTTGTATATCTTTGTAATAATATTTTATATGATTCCATTCTTCATTTATGATTCCATTATTTCATTTGTAATTATCATTTTAATTAATTGCCATTAATTTAATTATTTCTTTGTGCTTTTATTGTAAATTATTGCTAATGTTTTTGTTATATTGTTTGTGCTGAACTGTAACTGGCCTCTGGTTGTTGTACAGCACATTAAATATAAGTAAATAAATAAGTAAATCTATACTAATAATAAATCTGTAGCCGAAATTTTTCTGGTAATTTTCGATTTTCAAAAATAATTGGTCCTAACATATATAATTAACCACCCTGAAACCGAAAATTGCTTTTTTGAAATTTTTCTTTGTATGTCTGTCTGTATGTTTGTTACCTTTTCACGCGATAATGGCTGAACGGATTTCGATGAAAATTGGAATATAAATTAAGTTCGTTGTAACTTAGATTTTAGGCTATATAGCACTCAAAATACATTATTTAAAAGGGGGTTATAAGGGGGCCTGAATTAAATAAATCGAAATATCTCGCTTATTATTGATTTTTGTGAAAAATGTTACATAACAAAAGTTTCTTTAAAAATAACTTGCGATACGCTTTATTCCTTCAAAAATTTTGATAGGACTGATATTTAATGAGATAAATGAGTTTTAAAATTAAAATAACTGCCATCTAAGGCCGTGTAATGAATTAAAAAACAAATGACTTCGTCTATAAGGGGCCTTGGACAGCAAAAATCGAAAGCTATGGAAGATAGCCTACAGAGAATGTTTCTGTGTTTGTATGAAGTAATATCGGAAGCTAAATTAACCGACTTGTATAATTAATTATTATTTCACCATTGGAAAGTGTAGTTTCTCTAGATGGAAATAATGCTATATTGTTATTACAGTAACTTCTGATATACCGTAATATAATATAATATAATATAATATAATATAATATAATATAATATAATATAATATAATATAATATAATATAATATAATATAATATATTGTAATATAGTATGTAACGTAATATTATATAATATAATTTAAGCTATTTGAAGGGTTCAGAACCATAGTGGGCCAAGCACCATTTACTGAATACGTAGAAAACAAGGGTTAAAATTAAGTTATTACCATAATTCAATGGAAACCTATAACAAGTAAAATAAAATATACACATTAAATCTAAATGATGTCAATCTTCATTAAACTATGGTTGCATGTAATAAAAATTAAGAAACATGTTAAAGGAATTGTCATTGCACCAAATGAGTGTCTCTGGACCAAAATGATCGCATTTTAATTATTTAAATACAATTTAAATTAAGTAACATATTAAACGATTTATCCTTCTATCAAACACGAATGTTCCCTGGATCAAATGTCCTATTTTAATTATGTAATTACTTTATATTTATTTCTAACGGGTGCAGCGGAGCGCACGGGTACGGCTAGTAAATAAATATTATTATTCCGTATATATGTTCAAATAAGCTACAAGTGGGTCTCGGGATATATTCTTATTGTTTTATTTCAGCTACCGTACTGAACATATGTTCCTGTAATTTTCACACTTTCACATATTTTCCTACACCAGTCCTAAAATGTTTACACTTTCTGAAACAGCCTATAAGAAGAATGACTGGTAGAAACGTTGTTTACCACCTAATTTTGTAACAAAAACAAGCAGTTAAAATTTATTACGATAATTTCCGGTTGTCCTGTTGATATATTTGATGTTGTTTGATAGGGCATGCATTCGCCACCTAATCGATATCTTAGCCATGAACCTCAATCTATATTAAACGCGTTCCTTTGTCTTTGACTCGCCCGGAATATGCTATGCGCCAGACAAAGGGCCGAATGTTAGGGCAATGTTTAATTCGCAGCCAGGCCAGACCACAGCGTGGCTCCACTGCTGCTCTTCCGACACCGCCCTGCTATGCAAACACCATTAACAATGGAGTCTCATCAAACTTCTCCCAGCCTCCTGATAGAGTATTCATCACACACACGTCTATAGTCCGTTTGCATAAACGTGACCAGATGCCGCATCAGTCTGTATTCTCTGTTTAATTCGTTAGGGTGTAAAATTGTGTAGGCCGAATGCATTTGTCAAGTTTGTGAACATCACGTTTTATTTTCACGATAACGAAGTACAGGGACATCATTTTATTTTTACTAACATTTCTAATAGTAAACCTGGCTATACCTTTGAATCAACGATTAAGAACCGGAAACACCGTTTGTTACCTCCTTCCACGACAGGAGTTCGATGATACTGGCGTAGTAGACAAACAAATCACTTTACTAGGTATAGGAGGGAAGAAAAGTAGTTAATCCATTTACGTAAACTAGGAAATATCTCGATTTTGAGTTTGATAATTTTCATTATGTTTTTATTTAATCAAAATAGAGTACAGTATTAACAATAAGTGTTTTTACTCACGAACTGAGCTGTCCATGTGAACGTATTCATTATGCATTGTATATTATATTGTCTACAGCACATTAGCGTACTCTATAGAGAATGAAGTTAAATTGAAAAATAATCATAGTATGGATATTTAAACACATTTTTCAAAATGGTGGCCGTTCATTTCGATATAGGATTCAGTTCTAATGTGCATATTATCGCACCATAGACTATTGTACTTAATTCCAATTATCAGGTTCGTACTTCGTATCAGTAACTCATGTTGAAATAATTCCGTACCTACTCTATAAAAGAGACCTTACGTACTGGAAATTCAATCTTTACTTCTGCCCGATCGGAAAAGATAAAATTACTCAGACATGCTATCTACTTTCCGTCCAAGTGGTTATGTCGCAGCGTCGTAGAAAGGGAGGAAATCACGTGATAGTTAATTACTTAACGAGGCCCGTTTATTTAAGTTATTTTAAACAATTGTATGGGTATAATATTACGTAGACGTCCAATTCCTAACAGAAATTAATATTCTCAGAAAAGAGCTACAGTAAGACAGCCCAGCCACTAGCATTTACAGAGAGGCGAATAAAGCAGGTGGGGGAAACCGGGATGCGACGTAGGCAAATGGAAAATGATTCAATATTGAAAGCTCTTTCGTCACTGGAAAACGCGAACATATTTTTGGAACGTGCTGTTCACTGTGACCGTAAGGCTACTGTGTCTGTATATGCGGTCTTGGATCTGTGTGGAGGACGGTTGAACTTCATTAGTGGAAGGGGTGGGAGTGAAGTACATTCAAAAACGCAGGTACAATAAAAACTGAAGTAAAAATAAAATGATGTCCCTGTACATCCAAACATGAAGAAGAGAACAGAGTAAGCAAAAAAATTGATAGTATGAGGCCGGAAAAGGCCGTTTGACTTAATCCTTCAAATGATATATATTTTATTTTTACAGCTTTAAAAATTACATTATGAGTCTTCTTCTTCTTCCCTTCAAGTATTAGGCCAAATGGCCTATTACGATCTCACAGTTGAATTTTCAATCCAGCGCTTCTTTATACGACCGAGAGATTTCTTCCCGTTTGGACGATAGTGAAGCATGACTTCTGGGATTCTATCTCTATGCATACGATGCAGATGATTTATACAGTTGTTCTGATAATGTTTTACGTGATTAATTACAGGTTCTAGTTGTAATTCTTCCATTGCATTTTCTTTGCATTTGTGATCCCATTTCGTATATCCCGCTGTATATCTCATAAATTTCATTTCATTAGCCGTTATTCTGCTTTCGTCTTTCTTCCTCAATGTCCATGCCTCACTGCCGTAACAAAGTACAGGTCTCGCCAAGGTCTTGTATAGGCAAATTCGAGTATGCCTTTGTACTAGGGAAGGTTTCATAATGTTGTTAATTATTCCCATTGTTTTGGTATATTTAGAAATTTTCTGTGAAATGTCTACTTCATCGAAAAAAGATAATGTGTATCCGAGATATATAAAATAATTTACTCTTTCTAATATTTTTGAATCTAAACATATTTTGCTAGGCACAGGTTATTTTCCGCAGAAGGCCATAATTTTAGTTTTTTTCTTTATTGATTTTCATATCATATTTAATTCCAATTTTGCTAAAATTGGTGGATTGTAATTCATATTCTAAGGACGCCACCAGAGCTAAATCGTCTGCAAAAAGTAATGCATCTAGTTTTAAATGTCTATTGAGTTGTATATATCCATGAGGCAATTGTTTCCATTCTCTAATTATTTGATTCATATATACAAGGTGTTTAAAAATACGGGGAAATAATTTCAGGTATGTATTTCCCACATGTAGACAATCAAAATAGTTCATTACAACATGTGTCCGGAAATGCTTTATTTCCGAGTTATGGCCTTCACAACATTGAAATTCACCGGAACGTTTTTCTTTCCGCAGGTCGTTGCCGTCAAAGCAGACATTAAGAGGGCACTCTGACAGTTCATTCCGAGGCGAAGGTTACATTCAGTGTTGTGTAGGCGTTAGACTGTGTGACATGTATTCAAATCAAGAACTGGCAGAGATACACTTCATGTACGGTAAGGCGGACGGCAATGCTGCGCTGGCTCGTCGTTTGTACCAGGAGAGGTACCCACAGCGACAATGTCCAGATCGGAAGACATTTGTACGTCTCCATAACCGTCTGTGCGAGTATGGAAAATTTAACTCTCCTGGTTTGGGAAGGGGACGACCAAGATCTACTTGGATCGAAGGTTTCCTGATCGATGGATAGGCAGAGGTGGCCTCCACGCTCACCTGATCTGAACCCTCTCGATTTCTACTTGTGGGGCCATTTAAATCATTGGTCTATTCGTCTCCGGTGCCTGATTTGGAATCCTTTCGGAATCGAATTGTGGCATGTTCTGAGGACATACGCAATACTCCTGGAGTTTGGGATCGTGTTCGCAGGTCAATGAGACATCGATCGATATGAGGTCTGTATTCAAGCAGGAGGTGGACATTTTGAACATCTTCTGTAATGACAACGACCTGCGGAAAGAAAAACGTTCCGGTGAATTTCAATGTTGTGAAGGCCATAACTCGGAAATGAAGCATTTTCGGACACATGTTGTAATGAACTATTTTGATTGTCTACATGTGGGAAATACATACCTGAAATTATGCCCCGTATTTTTGAAACCACCCTGTATATATATATATATATATATATATATATATATATATATATATATATATATATATAATAAATAGCAACTGTGAAAGGCCGCAGCCTTGTCTTACTCCTGTATGAATTTCTGTCCAATGCGATAATTTATTGTCACACCTTACTGCAATTAGATTTGTTTTATAGATATTATATATGTTTGCTATAAGTTGTGGAACATGGTCTGTGGCTAATACATTTAATAATTTATTTCTGTTCACCCTGTCAAATGCTTTTTCCAAATCAATGAAAGCAATGTGTGTTTCTAAGTTGAATTCCCGGTGTTTTTCCATCAATAATTTTGATGTAAAATATCCATCGCAACATGATCTTCCCTTTCGGAAGCCAGTTTGTTCTTCTCCGAAAAGTGTTTCATAATGTTTATACAATTTGGTCTTGATTATGCTGGTAAAGATTTTATATCCTGTATTTAATAGACTGATCCTCTGTAGTTGCCATACGATTTTATGTCTCCTCTTTTGAATATAGGAACTACGATTGATTTTGTCCAACTTGTTGGTATATCATCTCCTGTCCATATCTTATTTAGAAAGTGAATGAGTCTATTTATAAATGTCAGGCTGGCATATTTAAACAATTGAATATTCAGTATTAACGTCATTCAAAGACAAAGTAACGGACTTAATGTGTAGTTTTGCCTCTACTATGCCAGTTATTTGGAAAACCAACTTTCATTATTGAATAACTGTGTTCACAAGAGTAATCTTTCAGCGGCAATAGTTCACCAATCAACATTCAGTCAACAAAGCATAGGTGTCGAAAGATAGAGAAAACAATGACTGACGTGGAAGTCTCTGTAGATCTGGTGACCACTACGAATTGCCTGAGACACCTGTGTAGAATCTCTCAGCCTGCATATCCAATAATATTTGAGGAGAAAAATTCGCTCCGGTGCCGGGAATCGAACCCGGGTCCTTTATTCTACGCACCAAGCGCTCTGACCACTGAGCTACGCCGAATTCAATCCACAGCACCAGTTCGAACCTTCCTCCTTTTAATGTTTTCCCTTTATGACCTAACTCCAAGTTAGGCATATATGTTGACGTATATGTCCAATGTCAACTGCTATTATACTAGGAGCGCACTCAGCTGAGTGACTTGTTTGGCCGGGATTCCGCAGTAATCTGCACAGAAATATGCACTATTAGCTATGAGGATATTAAAGATTTTATTAATTTGTCCTACAGAATAATATCTGTAATATTGACAATTAATATTCGCATTCGGGAGATCCGGGGTTCGATCCCAGGGGCCGGCAATCCTAACTGAGGTTTTCCATGGTTTCCTCAGTTATTTCCAGGCAAATGCCGGGATTGTACCTCTTGAAAGTCCAGCCATGGACAGCGATCCTTCCCTTAATCCTTTCATATGTGTGAGTGAATGATGTGTAATGTCTTAAATGTGTTGTTCTATCGGAGGTGGCCCCGGCAATGAGCTGATCCCTCGTCCGGGGAGACCGTCCATGTCTTTGTGTGGTCAAAAAAGTATGTATGTGATCCATAGTAATTCCTCTCCCGACAGGTCGCGGCCCTGTAAGGCCCGGGTGGCGTGGGTCGTGTAAATGTACCTAAAAGGGAGAGGTTAAACTGAGAGAGAGAAAGAAAGAAAATATTTGAGGAGAAAAAATCGCTCCGGCGCCGGGGATCGAACCCGGGTCCTTGATTCTACGTACCAATCGCTCTGACCACTGAGCTACGCCGAATTCAATCCACAGCATCGATTAGATTTAGACAGATATCTCTACATATGAGTTAGACAACAAAACAATTATCAGATAATATCGTCTTTCAATAAGAGATAGAGAGCTACCGGCGTAGCTCAGGCGGTAGCGCGTTTGCTGCTGATCCGGAGTTACGCTCGAGAGTGGGTTCGATTCCCGCTTGAGCTGAATATTGGTTGGATTTTTTCCGAGCTTTTCCACAACCGTAAGGTGAGTGTAAGGCAAATCCTAGGTCTCATTTCGTCAAATACCATCTAGATATCACCAATTCCATCGACGCTAAATAACTCTGTAGTTGATACAGCGTCGTTAAATAGTAAAGCAGAAAATAAGCGACAGAAACGCAATTAAACAACATCGTTAAATATAGGTAAAACGTGGATGCGTCGGCAAGGAGTTTTAACGAGAATACGGCATGTCCGGGCCGCATGTGTCATGTCATCATTATCCCGTGGTGACTCCTGTCTTTTAATTGAGTAGGCGATGTGATTTCCTGCACACGCCCTGGGTTCGTGCACTAGTCACTCTGATTGATGGGCGGTCATATTGATCCGCTCATTTCGTTTCATCTCCGCTTGGTCTATTATATCGCGCCGAACACATTACAGGTATATCCACCTCGATTTATGAGACAGTTCAAACGACGAACGTCCTACTGCGTAATGACGCGACCTATATGATTCTCGAAGTAAGAAAACCACACAAGAATCCTTTTACAGGAATACAAGAGCCTCAAATGATATTTTTCTACAAGAATAGATCATTTTCGTTCCGTCTCTTCTGAAATTCACCTAAGATTTAAACTTAACATCTTTTATTATTCATTCACTTACAGTGTTCTGCCCAAGGGCACGTCTTTCACTGTAAACTCAGATTTCTCGAGTCTTTCCTATTTTCTGCCTTCCTCTTAGTCTCCTCATATGATCCATATATCTTAATGTCGTCTATCATCTGATATCTTCTTCTGAACTGAATTCTTCTCCCTTTCACCTTTCCTTCTACTGCATCCTTCAGTAGGCAGTTTCTTCTCAGCCAGTGATCCAACCAATTATTTTTTTCCTGATTAATTTCAGTATCATTCTTTCTTCACCCACTTTTTCGAACGCAGCTTCATCTCTTATTCTGTCTGTCCACTTCACTCATTCCATTCTTCTCCGCGTACACATTCCAAATGCTTTTAGTCGCTTCTCTTCACTTCGTCGTAATGTCCATGTTTCTGTCCCATACAAAGCCACATTCCACACAAAGCACTTCACTATCATCTTCCTTAGTTCCTTTTCCAGAGTTCCTCAGAAGACGCTCCCTTTTCTATTGAAGGTCCCTTTTCCATTGCTATCCTCCATTTGACTTCATGACAACAGCTCATGTTACTTCCTATAGTACGCCCGAAGTAGTTGAAGCTGTTCACTTGCTCTACTGCCTCATTTAGAAATCGCAAGATTACCTTCTATGAATCTAGCAACCAATTCATTTACTGTATCCACTAGGGTTTCATACACAGATTATTTTAAATATTCCTAGAGGAAATAGCCTACGGAGTTCAGATAAGATGACCTCACGGGCCATGGAATAAGACCTTCTCTTCCAAATCCAGCGACCAGATAGTCACGGAGTGCCAGAGTGAAGTGAGGCTTTTACACATTCCCTCTCGGGAAATTAAGAATACTTCCTGTAGTAACTCAGGCAAAATTCTTTGCAGAAACTTCAAATATGTGTGGCAATTCAGGCTGCAGAAGATATGGCACAAATAAATTATCTAAGGCAATGGTCGTCAGCATTCGCTGAAATGAGTAACGGGTAAGCAGTGCATCTGAATATGCACCATTATGCAGAAGGGATAAGAAGAAAGCATAACCGCTAAGAGCCACTGATGCACAGTAGTGCAGTCTCTTATCAGCGGGTAAGAGACGCTAGTCCGAGGATGCACTGTGCTGATAACCGCTGGTCTAGGGCAATTGCGATTCGAAATATACAGTGCAAGATACATTAGCTGCCTATTCCCCAGGCTTCCTTCTTACATGTTTAAGCTCATAATATACGAATAATTTCGGAGGAAAAATTGTTCCGGAGCAGGGTATCGAACCCGGGACCTTTGGTTTAAGGTACCAACGCTGTACCAACTGAGCTACCCGGGAACTCTACCAGACACGAATCCAATTTTCCCCTCTATATCCACAGACCTCAAAGTGAGCTGATCACCGTCAAGCAACCACTTAAATTGTGGTTTTCTGTTAACGAACAGTGACGTGTATTATGCAAATCAAGCTTTCAGGTATAATTCCCTGTATCGGTGTCTGGTAGAGTTCCCGGATAGCTCAGTTGGTAGAGCGTTGGTACGTTAAACCAAAGGTCCCGGGTTCGATGCCCGGCCCCGGAACAATTTTTCCCTCGAAATTATTCAAATCAACTTTACAGGGAGTTATACCTGAAATCTTGATTTCCATAATACACGTCATTGTTCGTTAACAGAAAACCACAATTTAATTCACACAGAGTTAGTGTGCACTCAATGTTGGTTGTTTGACGGTTGTCAGCCCACTTTGAGGTCTGTGGATATAGAAGGAAAAACTGGATCGGTGTCTGGTAGAGTTCCCGACTAACTCAGTTGGTAGAGCGTTGGTACGTTAAACCAAAGGTCCCGGGTTCAATACCCAGCCCGGAACAATTTTTCCCTCGAAATTATTCAAATCAACTTTACAGGGAGTTATACCTGAAAGCTTGATTTGCGTGCTCATAATATATCCTCAAGTTGGCGTCATGTATCTTAAACTTTCTCATATAAAATTACTCAGTAGGACACGCCTTCCTTTGTGTATAATTTTGGAACGGTTAATTAGAATCACCCTGTATAACAGAAATAGAGAGATTACCGTATGCACACGCCTGTGCAACATGCATGATTATTACACAACCACTCCTGTAATGATGACACAACTTTGCTTAGTCTGTCATTAAGAAGGTCGTTAGAATGAAATTAGACTGTTCAATCTTTCATACTTAAATCTCGTTTTCTTTCTTTTAAACAACCAATGACATTAAGAAAGAGCAGACATAAATCGTGTAGTTATATAATTCCAAGCTCAGTGCACATTAGCTTCCCGGCCCATCTTAATGTTAATAACATGATGTGCACCTCAAAGTTTTTACACAGTGGATTCAGCTCCAGACGACTGCCAAGAATTCCTACTCAACCCATTACACAAACTTAATGCGAAGCTCCCAGCATAGTGTTGATAATGACGTCAGAATTGATTATAATGTTTAAAACTACTTCTTTCATCACTTGTGATCTCCTATCACAGTTTTAACATCTTACTTTTATCTTCGAAAAAAATATAGGGTGGCAGGAGTATACGTGAAAATATTTTGATATTTGTTTAAGGGGAGAGAATGGTGTTTTTAAAAGTTTTTTTTTCCTATTTTGTGTAAAATATTTGTATGTAGAGAGCTCATAGCTGTAGGAACTCAACCAAATATAAATATTTTGAAAAAAAAAAATATTTGGGGGCCCAAATTTGGAAAAAATATACCCAATGCAGGATTGTACTAAAACCGATATATCTAAACCGTTTTTAAAGATAGATTCATACTTTTTTGCAATGTATTTGCAAAATCATTTCTACAAACTGTCTGTAACGAATTTTGATAAACAATTAAAATGTAATTACAATTTTCTGATTTCCTTTCTTGCAAACAAACGGACGTATTTTTTAAATTAAATCAATTAACAAACTTCTGTTACAGAGAAACGTTTCCTAATAGTCTAAAGGATGTGTGTTCTAAATTTCATACATGTATCTTTAATAGTTCAGAAATTATATCCATTTTTGTCTGGCAATATAGGAGAAAAAATGAAGTTGCTGGTAACCAATAAGAGTGGGCGTGTAATTTAAAAATCCATAGCGCAGAAAGATTAAAAATGACGTCTCAACATCCGATAAGGGCACAAATACCCACAAAATGTTATGCAATGCATTCCACACATATCAAAGAGGATTTAATTTTTTTTTTTTTTTTTGAAAATTTAATTTACCGGAAACAACAATAAAAGTGGACGAGTGATTTAAAAATCCATAACGCAGGAAGTTTAAAAATGGCGACTCAACATCCGATAAGGGCACAAGTACCCATAAAATGTTATGCTATGCATTCCACACATATCACAGAGTATTTTAAAGAAAAAAATTTTTTTTTTGAAAATTTACTCATTTTTCACCAAAAAATACCATCCTCTCCCTTAAGAAAAGTGCAAGTGAATAACGCCCTATTTACTTTTTCCTTTGCCCTTGTAGTTTTTCAATAAGTATGTCACATATTTTACGGTATAATGTTTTATGAATGATAGATGAAACGCCTGTCAGTTTAGACTACACTCACGTCTTTCGATATCATTATTATACAAGGCTATTCAAAACGAAGGAGCAGATTTCACATATATCTATTTCTTCCAAACTACAAAAGATAGAAACACAATTCCAACGTTCCTGGACAGACGAAAGTTTACATTTTGAACAGTCCGGGTAGAAGTTCCAATCACGGTAGTAGCTCCCTGTAAAGCAGGTTTGAATAATTTCAAGGTTGCCTAATTCCGTGACATATTTAATAAAATCTACATTTATGCCAAAATTGTACTAAAATTTACAAATAACACCTAAATGACTTACTACCTGAAAGCCAGATTTTCATAATATATTCGTTACTGGAGGTACGTTAACAGAAAGCCACAATTTAAGTCACACAAGTATTTGTGTGCACTCATAGTTGAGATCTGGCGTCTTGTAAGCTCATTTGAGTTGTGTGGATACAAATGAAAAATTTTGAGGGTGTCGTGTATAGTTCCTGGGGTAGCTCAGTCGGTAGAGCGTTCGCACGCTAAGCGAAGGGTCCCTAGATTCTTACAAAACATTCGTTCACAACTAAGCAGTTACTCCTATTTGGCGCCAAACTGCTTTGTAGGTTAGCCAACATGTTAATTTAAATATTCCCCCGAATTAAAATTTTTACATTGACAGTTTTGTATTTCTCACGGCATTTGTTTACAATTACCCCCTGTTTACAATTACCCTCATCTGCCCTATACTATCCCCGATTACGTCTAAAAATATTTGAACGTATACCCCTCCCACCCTGTATAGTACGATACAGTTTTCATCTAAAGGATTATGGTTTTTATGGAGATGAGCAAACTTCGAGGTAAAGTATAGCAAACTTGAGTCGCTGTACACATAGTTCTGACAGCTCCTGTGAAGATGAGGAAGACAAAGTTTCAGAACTTGAACTATGTCGTCAAAGGGTTTTGTTTACGTTACCGCAAAAATCTTCCCCAATTCTGGCATTCAATCAATTGCGGACAAGGGAGGAATAATAAACTAAAATATTCACCGCTGTATAGTAATGGTTAGCACGAACGACAGTGAAACGAGCAGACTCTGGTTCGAATCCTGTTTGGGACAAGTTACCTGGTGAGGGTTTTGTCCGAGATTTCCCCCCTTTAACCAAATGAAGCAGAATTGCTGGACAAATTTAGACATCGGATCTCGAACTTATTTCGCCTTCATTAATTTCAACTTTATTTATCAACTTTCAATAGTTTCAGGTCACCCGGAGAAGCAAAAATGATTTGCATACAGATGGCATCTATTTGAAGGAGCTGCAGAAGTCCCAGGGGAACGGAGAGGTTTACAAAGCGAACTCTTGTCGGACCTGGGAGATTTACAGCTGAATCGATATATATATATATATATATATATATATATATATATATATATATGACACTAAATAGTGACTCACATACCTACAGTAACGCGATCTTGAGGTCAATATAGTACCGTGACTTTCATAGAGAAGGAACAATCTGAAGAAACTACTGAAGTCCTAGGATGGTCGAAGAGCATGAGATCCGTCGGACCAGGATTGGGCAGCTGAATCGATAGATGGCACCAAACAGTGAATCACGATACTTACAATTTCAAGGAATAGACTCGATTCCCAACAGCGAAGTGGAGGTTTATTTCCCTGCCACAAGAACTCTGTGTGTCACTTCGTATGTTCAATTCAATTCAATTTGTTAAGTCATTAAACATACAGTGATAGGCTTGGTCACAAAAAAAAACATACATTTGAAAATACACATATAATTGAAAACAGTAAAGTTAAATTTTATTAGAATGAAAACACAAAACATTTTGAAACTCTAAAATTAACGAAAACACTTCACTCTTAATGTAATATCTGTAACTAAATGTAAATAACTTCATTTATTAAAAAGAATTTCGTATGAATTTATGTTAAGAAACTCATCTACAGAGTAGAAAGGATTAATTAAAAGCCAATTATAAAATCTAGCTTTGAAACTATTGGTTGGTAACTTATAATATTGGCTGGGAAGCTTATTATATAATTTCATCCCGATGACAGAAAAATTTGTACTAGTTTTATGTAATCTACAGAATGGAATATTAATTTGTTCACTATTTCTAATTTCATGATCATGTATATTGGCTATTAAAGAGTAATTGTCTACATTTTGTCGAGTGTAAAGGACTAGGTCGTATATATATATAAATTTATGACAGTTAATATCTGTGATTGTTTGAAAAGAGATCGACAATGTTCAAGATAGTTTGATTGACATAGAGTTCTAATGGCTTTCTTTTGCAAAATCAAGACACTCCCAATTTCGCTACAATTTTCCCCAAAAAAATGAAGGCATATCTAATTATCGACTGAAATAACGAAAAGTAGGCACATTGTTTTAAGTGGTGTCTAACACCACGCTACCCCACTAAATGTGCTTGTCTAATGTCACGTAAAGTTCATAATACTCGCTGGAATGAAGAAGGAACGAACAGTCCAGCTCGATCTGTAGCAATATATTATTATTATTATTATTATTATTATTATTATTATTATTACATTTCAGTTCCAAAGAATGTAAGATATGTAAGTCCCTGACAGAGGTCAAAATGCTAGTCTGTTATCTCAGGAAAACCGATAAAAGGAGTATCGTCT
This sequence comes from Periplaneta americana, assembly GCA_025594305.2. NCBI lineage: Eukaryota > Metazoa > Arthropoda > Insecta > Blattodea > Blattidae > Periplaneta > Periplaneta americana. The sequence goes on along the minus strand of JAJSOF020000027.1, from coordinate 97,590,271 downwards.
AGGTTAAAGTGCAATTTCTGAGAATGGCTTGAGGTTGTAAGCTATGAAATGAAAATAATATATAGATATATGGAAACATATTACTCAAATGCAAAGACAGACGATTTCCACAGATGAAAGAGAGAGAGAAATGGGACAATAAAATGTATCGTGCATGATATTGTAACTACAATTCAACAGAAGAAAAAAGTAGCACATCCTGCTTAAAAATTGAGTATATCAACATTTAAAGAAATGCAACTAATTGTGAGAAGCTTGAAATAACACGAAATAATTTTAATTATAACAGAATTTTGTCAACACAATACATATCTTGGAGTATTTGACTGACTGCAAATGCCACACCGAAGCGAAGTACTTCGAATCAAACTGTGATTTTATGGTGAAGAAGAGAGTATGAGAATAAAGCTGTAACTGCGGTAGAAAACCCGTATTACAAGCTATATTTTAGTATTATGACATACCGATATACAGACAAAACTATTACAGGAAAAGAAATAAGACATTTTTCTACCAATATATCATACGAGATAACTGCTATTGTTATTGATGTTATCCACCCATTAAACTACAACCTCAATATAACAGAAGCTGAAGATTCCGTGAACATTTCACTCTAAATTGATTACAAATATATACAGGATGATTCATGACTAAAGTATAGGAGGAGATTTCTCAAGTTAATGTGTGAAAAGTAGTGCCTGTACGCTGAGGCGCCTACTACCACCTTGTCGATGTTCTGCTACTATTTGACAATGTAAGTACTACCACCTCTCATCTGCCTTCTACCCAATTCAGAAAACAATACATGTTACCCACCATCTGAATAACGTAATAGTTTTCCTTATCCTACATTCAAATAAATTGTAATAATTCGCGTAAGAAATAACATACAATACTAATCCTCGCAATACCGGGTCCTTCAAAATATTAGCAATGTAATCACTCGAACAACAAGTTTTCCAAGTTTACTTATGATCACCAGACCGGTCTGCCTAGATGAATTTACGAACTCGTCTATCACAGCAACTAACTAAATACAATCCCATAATTTACGGTGCAACGCCCGATCTACTGAATTTAATTTCGCTGTACAAACAAAACGACAGGTCCCCAAGTAAATATATCTCCAATCTTCCTAAATCAATATATCACCCATCTTCAATACCACACGACTGGTTCCCGAGTCGTCTATAATTCCGATGTAATGGTTTCTACACGGCGCCTAGTTCCTGAGTAGTCGCCTTATTCCAATATAATGTTATCTACACGACGGGTAAGTTCCTGAGTATTCGTTTCGTCTTCTCATAGTCACCACGAAAGCTCGCCTTCCCTCTCTCTAGCGTATCCCATGACCTATCCAGCGAATAGGAAATTAAATTGGAATTATGAAAGGAAAAGATGGCGTTGTCAGCAATATGAAGGAATGCGAATGTTTTCGGTGGTGCAGCGGGCTAGTAACACAGGTTGAGACGTCGAGCTCGGCTCAACTCGTAAACAGATTCTGATTTTCAATGGTTTCGGTTATCTAAATATAAGCAAAAATGGTCGCATTAAGATGTATAATCAGATATTAATTTGCGACAATAGCTCCATAACCAGAAAGTGAACCTACAATAATCTCAAGCTAAGCTCGTGTCTTGCGATTATCTGCTCAGAAATTCTCACTTGAGGGTTCAGCTACATAAAAGTGGGAAGTAGCGTCTTGAAGATTTGCCGTAAACGCAGGGACAATACACATTACATCACCCGATACAATTCATTGCGATGACTGAGTGGTCAGACGTTTAGCCTGTTACGCAAGCGATTCGGGTTAGAGTCCCGGTCAGGCCTGTGATTTTTAATTAAAAAATCCATAGTGTGTTGAAAAGATAAAAAGAATTGTTATTGTATTATTTTAATTATGTTATGTTTATAGCAATGCACGAGTACTAATTTTATATCATACTGAAGTCGTGGCGAAAATGTGATCGTGCGCCGAGCCACTGTGTAACCTGCAACGTGCAAAGGACCTATGGAGGGAGGCGAACACCCGAAGGGGAAGTGAAGCAACTGTCTGACTTATTAACGGATTTGCATTTTCCTTACGTCAAACATTTAAATATAATTTTATACAGTATAAGGTTACAAACTAATATTTAGTATGTATAACGAAGAACGAAAAGAATAAGAAAACACAGGACACATTATCACAACCTAAAATTAACTGTCTTCAGAATGTCTCTGCGACAGAGTTTCAATATCACGAATTATGCCACTTACTGCCAGTCGTAGTTGAACACGAAGGTATTTGTCTGTCAGTCGTGATCTAAATTTGATTTTTACCATTTTCATTGTTGAAAATAATTTTTCACAAACGTAAGTTCTAGCGAACATGGCTTCAACAGAGCAAGCGAAAGAACGAAGCTTCGGATATTTATTTTTTGACAAAGATTTGAAAAGTTCAACATTTGTCAAGTCCTTACATCTAGCTTTCATTAAACATCACATTGTAAATCTGTGAGTTTAAATTGAAGATCTAACCGCATTATTCGTATATCTGTTGAAAAAGGATCGACGTAGAGATAATAATAATAATAATAATAATAATAATAATAATAATAATAATAATAATAATGATAATCATCATCATCATCATCATCATCATCATAATACCTAACCTTTTCATGTTTCATGAGTGACATGTACTATAATGCCGTTTTAAGTTATACAACCGTTTTCCTCGTAATACTTGTGAACAAATCATACATTTAATATTCTCATCATATTGGCAGCAAAAAAAATGTGTCCTCCCATCCTACTTGAAACTTTCGTTTTTGTAGAGGTACATGGTTTCGAGAGAGACATTGCGATGATACGCCACTCGCAGGTCAGAGACAAATACAAATGGAACGGAGTTTGACTCCAGTGAGTGAGAGGGTGGGAGTTGGAGGAGGTAGGAAGCAAGAGAAACGCATAGCTATCATTGCGAGCCACAAATGTGCTCGCGAGTCACATTTCCGCCACGGCTGTCATACTCGTTGAGTAAAAGAGAAGGACAAATGGCTTTAACTCTACCAGTTAAAAGAAATTATTATTATTATTATTATTATTATTATTATTATTATTATTATTATTATTATTATTATTATTATTATTATTATTATTATTATTATTGGAAGCAAGTAAAGCGATCGGTTTGGAAGTAAATCTCGAAAAGACAAAGTATATGATTATGTCTCGTGACCAGAATATTGTACGAAATGGAAATATAAAAATTGGAGGTTTATCCTTCGAAGGGGTGGAAAAATTCAAATATCTTGGAGCAACAGTAACAAATATAAATGACACTCGGGAGGAAATTAAACGCAGAATAAATATGGGAAATGCGTGTTATCATCATCTAGTCTGCTGTCAAAAAATCTGAAAGTTAGAATTCATAAAACAGTTATATTACCGGTTGTTCTGTATGGTTGTGAAACTTGGACTCTCACTCTGAGAGAGGAACATAGGTTAATGGTGTTTGAGAATAAGGTGCTTAGGAAAATATTTGGGGCTAAGCGGGATGAAGTTACAGGAGAATGGAGAAAGTTACACAACGCAGAACTGCACGCATTGTATTCTTCACCTGACATAATTAGGAACATTAAATCCAGACGTTTGAGATGGGCAGGGCATGTAGCACATATGGGCGAATCCAGAAATGCATATAGAGTGTTAGTTGGGAGACCGGAGGGAAAAAGACCTTTAGGGAGGCCGATGGGAGGATAATATTAAAATGGATTTGAGGGAGGTGGGATATGATGATAGAGACTGGATTAATCTTGCCCAGGATAGGGACCGATGGCGGGCTTATGTGAGGGCGGCAATGAACCTTCGGGTTCGTTAAAAGCCATTTGTAAGTAAGTATTATTATTATTATTATTATTATTATTATTATTATTATTATTATTATTATTATTATTATTATTATTATTATTTGGATCTCGAAGAGCTAATTTGTAAAGAAAAAGAAGAAGAATATCCTGAAGTTCATTTTTACTTCCCTGGCGTCAACATTGCAGAATATTACGCATCTGTATCAATTTCAAATTTAACAGCCATGGCCATAAACGAAATACACACAGTCCGTCCTAAGTCGTTAAAATCTGGATCACCGCTGAAGCCTATAAAACATCTCCAAGCCTGGCGGCTCTCTCTTCTGCCTTTGGGTACAAAATTGTGTAGTTGCAATGAAGAAACACGTCGACTATGGTCGATAATTAAATTAAGAACTTGAAATAAATTACCACCTGCCAACACCAGATGAAGATCGTAAATATTTCTTCATTAAACGCAACAGAAACGTTTGTCGTAAATGCACAATCCGACAGATGTCCAACGTTGTATCAGAGTTTTTGGTAAACGAAGGTGAATAATTTACAGTTTGTCATACAGTTAGAAATATTGACTGCATTGTAGTAGTAGTAGTAGTAGTAGTAGTAGTAGTAGTAGTAGTAGTAGTAGTAGTAGTAGTAGTAGTAGTAGTAGTAATAATAATAATAATAATAATAATAATAATAATAATAATAATAATCGTCGTCGTCTTTCTAACAAGTATTAGACCGAGTGGCCTGTTACGGTCTCAAACTACAATTTTCAGTCCATCTCTTCTTCGGATGACCCAGAGATCTTTTGCCATGCGGGTGGTAATGAAACAGTGCTTTTGGAATTCTGCATCGATCCATTCGTTCGAGATGACACTTCCACTGAAGTTGATATTTGCTGATGAACTGCATAATGGGTTCCATTTGAAGTTCTTGCATTATATCCTCATTTTTTTATGATGCCAGCGAGTATATCCAGCTGTTGCTCTCATAAACCTCATCTCACTTGCTGTTATTCTACCGACATCTTTATTCCTCACAGTCCACACTTCACTACCATAGCTTAATACTGGCTGTGCTAAGGTTTTATACAAGCCTATTCTTGTGTGTCTTTGTACTAGTGAAGGTTTCATGATTTTATTAATGATCCCCATTGTTTTATTATTATTATTATTATTATTACTCTTATTATTATTATAGTAATAATATTGATAATAGTAGTGGCAGTGCTAGAAGTAGTAATAGTGGTAGTGATAGTAGTGGTAATGATAATAGTGATGGTGGTAGTAGTAGTAGTAGTAGTAGTAGTAGTAGTAGTAGTTTTTTTACTTGGTTATTTATCGACGCTGTATGAACTACGAGGTTATTTATCGTCGATGGAATTGGTGATAGCGAGATGATATTTGGCGAGATGAGTCCGAGGATTCGCCATAAATGACCTAACATTTGCCTTACGTTTGGGGAAAACCTCGGAAAAACCCAACCAGGTAATCAGCCCAAGCGGGAATCGAACCCGCGCCCGAGTGCAACTCCGGATCGGCAGACAAGCGCCTTAACCGACCGAGCTACGCCGGTGGCTTTAATAGTGGTAGTACTGGAAGTATTAGCTGTACAGAGTGCTTAGCGTAACCAAGTGTAAATAGGACGTTATCTCTGGGAAAATAACTTAAAATTAAAAGATATCCTGGAAGTTTCCCCTTTCTCTTGCAGAAACATTCTTGCCCGTTGCCCGTTTTATCATCTTGTCAGACACATGCCTCAACGTGTCTACGACAATATTACTTATTTCGGCTGTGATATTTGTTCGGAGATCCTGGATGGTTCGTAGTCTGTTTCTGTAGACTCTTTCCTGAAGTTAGCCCCACAGAAAATAATCCGCTGACGTCAAGTCTAGTGACCTTGAAGGCCACAAATCTTTAGATATAAGAAATTCTCGAAGAAGCTGCTGATGTGTGCCATGGATTCATTAAAAGTGTGGCATGTGGCGCCATTCTGTTGAAAATAAGTTCGATGTCATCTAGCTGCTCCACGAAGTTCGTATAAATCCTCTTATAGACATTAGTATTTAGCCTATGGTTTCTTAAAAAAATTGGTCCAGTGATCCTGTGATAGGATATTGTACGTCTCACTCCAATTCTTTCTGGATGAAGTGATATCTCATGCTACATATAAGGTATTTTTGACGCCCATGTCCTTGTGTTTTGAGAATTTACATAGCCTGAGAGATGAATCGTTATGGGACATGGTCATTATAACGATGTATCGAAGGTAATCTGCTACCTGCCGTTATCCACTGCTGAAACTCATGATTTCAAGTTAAAAGTCACCTATGGACCCAGAGTTATAGCTAATTAAAAAGTGGGATATTCATCTAAAACACTGTGTAGTAGAAACAACAGTGTGTAGTAAGTCTAAGGAGTTTCTGAAAAGTTACCAAGCTCAAATGTAAAAAGAAAAGGTGTTGTAAGACCGGCACCATACAGTATCGGACAGTCTGTCTCGGACAAGACGGTTTTTTCTCGGATCGTCCGACGTGAAGGAGATTACAGGCATTCTTATGAGGCTGCAGCACACTGCATCGGACATTCTATCTTAGATAGGACGGTTTTGTCTTGAACCGTTCGATGCGACTGTGATTACCCGCATTGTTGTGAGGCTGCAACACACTGCATCGGACATTCTGTCTTAGATAGGACGGTTTTGTCTTGAACCGTTCGATGCGACTGTGATTACCCGCATTGTTGTGAGGCTGCAGCACACTGCATCGGACATTCTGTCTTAGACAGGACGGTTTTGTCTTGAACCGTTCGATGCGACTGTGATTACCCGCATTGTTGTGAGGCTGCAACACACTGCATCGGACATTCTGTCTTAGATAGGACGGTTTTGTCTTGAACCGTTCGATGCGACTGTGATTACACGCATTGTTGTGAGGCTGCAACACACTGCATCGGACATTCTGTCTTAGACTGGACGGTTTTGTCTCTGACCGTTCGATGCGAAGGTGATTACCCGCATTGTTGTGAGGCTGCAGCACACTGCATCGGACATTCTGTCTCAGACAGGACGGTTTTGTCTTGAACCGTTCGATGCGACTGTGATTACCCGCATTGTTGTGAGGCTGCAACACACTGCATCGGACATTCTGTCTCAGACAGGACGGTTTTGTCTTGAACCGTTCGATGCGACTGTGATTACACGCATTGTTGTGAGGCTGGAGCACACTGCATCGGACATTCTGTCTCAGACAGGACGGTTTTGTCTCGAACCGTTCGATGAGAAGGTGATTACACGCATTGTTGTGAGGCTGCAGCACATTTTCGATAAATTTACAGATGCGTGCTTTCGCGCTGAAACGCACAGATTGAGATGAAGTGACATCAGTCCACAACGGGTGACACATTTAGGGAACTGCAGCAAGAAATGAAACACTTTATGAAAATGGATACAGTCTTAATCTTCCCGACAATCACATCAACAACAGGCGCTGCTTCGTGCCAAAGCCGCAAAAAGGTCAGTAGGTACGCTTTTCTCACTCCTGGTTCAGGCACGCAGTAACAAAAAGAAGATCCATCTCCAATGCTTATAGAATATGAAAATTCTCTTACTCCCACTTGCAGCTGTGGACCACAACCTTCTTTTTTGTAGGACAAGTTCCGTGGTCATGGCGGCGGGTCATAATTCATTACACCGCCACCCAACTAACTAACGACAGGGACTTCGCAACGATTTCTTCTTTAAGCATGCACAGTCAACTTCTGACCCTTCCAGCCTTCGACAATTTATACAAAAAGCTAAGAATGTCTAAGATGTAGCCTCGGTTCCTACAGAGTAAGCTTGATTGCCTCAAGGTCGTGAGTTCGAATCCCGCCTACGAAGAAGATGTTTACTGTCTACCTTCTGGCGTATTCGTAAAATTCCAAATACCTAGAGTCGTCTTTCAACAGTTGTAAGGCCCGGTTTCTTCAACCTTTGTTAAATTATAATAGTGTGTTATTCCATTTTAACTATAAACTTAACAGTTGAAGCATTTCTTCAACTACTGTTAGTAGTAACAGGCTGTTAAAACCTATGTTAATTTAACTGCCCAATTTCATGCAGTTAAATCATTTTAACTCTCTGCACAGAATTATCCAATATAGCTGGTGCGTTAGATGCAGAACTTATATATCAGGATTATTTAGAAAATGATATCCATGAATACATAAACAGAGCGGATCATTTCTGTGCTTTGACAGACCAGAAGTTCATACAAAGGTATAGGCTATTTTCTGCCAAGCCTCACTTTTCGCTTTCAACTTAGATCCGTTTGTTTGTTTATTCTCATTAATTGGTTTATACTGTGAAATAATTTCCAGCAGAAGGTTTCTTTCGAATGAAGAGAAATTAGTCCCAAGATTTCTTTTTGTTCCAGTGTTTTGCATTTCATAACAGCTCCACGCTATTGTGATACAGACGAGGAAAGAAGCAGAAATCAAACCTGAAAGAATAGAAAGACTTCTATCTTCTCTGAATCAAACAACGGAAACAAGCGAGAATCGCGTCAGAGTTCAGAAAACAGAAGTGAATCTATACTTGGTTATAGGTTATGGTTAAACTCTAGAATCTCTGGTCCTAACAGAGAGTTAACAAACAGAATGTTAAAATGTGAAATGTAAAGTTGAAGAAACGCAATGTTTTTAACAACAATTCATACTTTTAACTTATAGTTAATTAACGCTATGTTAGGTGCATTTTAACAAAGGTTGAAGAAACCGGGCCTAAGTCTTTTTGCTATAGTTACCTTACAATAACTTTAAGGAAGGAGGTACACTTTCGCTAATTTAATTTTACTGTATTTCAACATTTTTCTTTCCTCAGAATCAATAGGTATCCTCTGGAAACAAAAATTGGCATGATTAATATACAACATCTATACATTAATAAATAATTTCAATGTTTTCGAAAACCCAGTAGTTATATTTAGTTTATTTATATATTTATTGAGTTTTGATGTAATTCTTCTTTTGATCTCTTTTAATAAAAAATGTCTACAACACAGAGCAAAACCTCTAGCATGTTTTAAAAATATTTTTATTTTTTTTATTTGTACTAATTCCATTTCAAAAATTTTATCAATATTATTAAAAAAAATAAACTATACCATTCCATCTTAAACTTTTTATTTTATGTTGTTCATATGAGAGAACTTTACATGCAATCAAAATTTCATTAAGCTATCTTCAGTACATTTTGGGATATCATCTGAACGTTGCCCGGCTGAACAAAATTCTCTCATATGAACAACACAAACTAAAATCTTTAAGTAATATTGATAGAATTTTTAAAATGAAATTAGAACTAAAAAATAAAAACATATTTTTAAAACATGCTAGAGATTTTACTCTGTGTTGTAGACATTTTTTATTAAAAGAGATCAAAAGAAGAATTACATCAAAACTCAAATATTTGAGTAACTGAGGAGTTGAGTGCAAGAAAGGCACCTCTCAAATGCAAGTTTCGAGAAAATTGATATTGAAAATTCAGTTCGTAATGATGTTACCTATGCACATCTTTACATTTTGGGTACTCCTGACCTCTATGATTATAGTATTGAACTACAAGTTGGTGATCATGTGCATAACAAATCAGAGAACACAATATAGCGTTTTACTAAAAAATGGCATATCCTATAAAATGCCCTTCTTGCACCCAGCCCTCAATTTATCAAGCAAACTCTTTCAGGCTGAACAAAATTCTCAAAATATTTTCATAATTAAAAAAATAACGATTATACTTTCAAAAAAATTAAAATTATTTATTAATACACGGGTAATGTATACTAAACATGCCAATATTATATATTATTTCAATGTACCGAAGTACATATGATATTTCCATGCAGATATTCTGCGTCATCATACGATGGAAGAGTAATGGAACGGAGAAAAATTCTCTCCGGCGCCGGGACTTGAACGCGGGTTTTCAGCTCTACGTGCTGATGCTTTATCCACTAAGCCACACCGGATACTTCGGTACATTGAAATAATATATGATATGCGTAAATCACGAAGTGATTTAAGACGGCGCTTATTCCGTCGGATCCCGGCCAACTAGTCACTCATAACGAGTGCATCTCAGCACATGTGTGGACTTCGGTCCTATGTTCATAGACATCTATGACGTAGTGCAGAGGGCGGCCACTAGAGGAAACCCAAGAGTTGGAACTCAATCAGAGACAATTCTGTTCGACGCCGGGGTTGTATCCGGTGTGGCTTAGTGGATAAAGCATCAGCACGTAGAGCTGAAAACTCGGGTTCAAGTCCCGGCGCCGGAGAGAATTTTTCTCCGTTCCATTACTCTTCCATCGTATGATGACGCAGAATATCTGCATGGAAATATCATTTGTACTTCGGTACATTGAAATAATATATGATATGCGTAAATCACGAAGTGATTTAAGACGGCACTTATTCCGTCGGATCCCGGCCAACTAGTCACTCATAACGAGTGCATCTCAGCACATGTATGGACTTCGGTCCTATGTTCATAGACATCTATGACGTAGTGCAGAGGGCGGCCACTAGAGGGAACCCAAGAGTTGGAACTCAATCAGAGACAATTCTGTTCGACGCCGGGGTTGTATCCGGTGTGGCTTAGTGGATAAAGCATCAGCACGTAGAGCTGAAAACCCGGGTTCAAGTCCCGGCGCCGGAGAGAATTTTTCTCCGTTCCATTACTCTTCCATCGTATGCCAATATTAGTTTCCACAGGACGTATGGATGAGGAAAAAAATTGAAATAAATTAAAATTATACTAGCTAAAGGTGTACCTTCCCCTTTAAAATGAGTGAAAAGGGATTTCAGCAGCTTGGTGATAAATATTTTTCATATATTTGGAAAGAGCAATAAAGCGTAGTTTACAAGATACGATTTTTTTTGCAGAAATAATATTATACAGTACGTATCATAAAACAAACACAAAAACACACACACACACACACGCGCGAGAAAAAAATTACATCCCATTTCCATCCGAAGAGGAGTTTTATAGGATTCCCTGTTATCCCCAATACTCTTTAATCTAGCTACTCGTATTAATGACATACTAGATGAACTCCCTGAACGAAGCGTATCAGAAAAATTTTGTTTATCCTTCATTAAGGCTCCGGATAAATTTACTGTTTTGTGCTTTGCAGATGACACAATTATTACAGGACGAAACAGGACCGCCGGTAGAGAACTCCAATAAAGTGGCAATAGAAAGATTTTCAGAGATAGGTCTCACGATCCAACTCGAAAAATCAACCTGTATATCAAAATACAGAAAGGAGCTAAACAACCCGCTATTCTAACTACTATACCATTCGTTCCTTAGGTGAAGATGAAAAAGTACGATGTCCCGGAACTAAATTTAGCAACGTACAAAAATTTAACCCTGGAAGCGTCATTAAACAACTCAACTCTAAACTGAAAACAATTAATTTCCACGCCGCTACTGCATTCTGATCAAAACTTCAACATTTTGAATTATTTTCTCTCCTCAAGCCATCTAAACCCCTTTCTGACTTCCAAAACAGAAAAGATACCTTCAAAAAATGTTTTTACTTGATTATTTAACGACATTATGTCAACTACTAGGTTATTTAGCGTCGATGGAATTGGTGATAGAGAGAGGGTATTTGGCGAGATGAGGCCGAGGATTCGCCATAGATTACCTCACATTCGCCTTACGGTTGAAGAAAACCTTGGGAAAAATCCCAATCAGGTAATCAGCCCAAGAGGGGATCGAATCCAAGTCTTAGCGCAGCTTCGGATCAGAAGGCAAGGTCTCTGTCGACTGAGCTACGCCGGTGGCGTAAATAAATTCATTACAAATCTTAATAATTCCTTCTGATACCCCTGATTCCAAGCTATAGCCCTCAATGATTCTAAATTCAGAGGGCTGGGTCTCTTCCGTGTGACATGGGAAGCAAGACAGCTGACGTAGCTTCTTACTGATGACGTTTATATATCATCAGCCAGGAACCTAATTATAGAGAGTCATGATAGTACCAGCGCACTTGGTACTGTGTGTGACCTGTACTTGCATCGATTTCACCAATAATATACAGACAGAACCTTAAGTAATATTATTAATTTCAGGGACTCATTTTTTAGACATTTAAAACAAAAAAGTTTAATACAATTTTGCTCGTTTTTGATTCATTTTCGAGATAAAAATTGTTTTATATTAAACATTTCATATCGTGCTTTAGGAAAGCCATTGATTTAAATCCCAACATGTTCAGTCAATTTAAGAGAGCGGTGTATTATGATAATAAATGACTGAAAGAATTTTAGTTTTGTGCTTTTTAAGGGGACACTATACTGAAATTTTCAAGTTCCTAACTTTTGAGGGTTCACAATAATGAAATCAATAACTACCATACATATGAAGCTAGATTCACCAAATTTTGATCACTGGTATATCTGGTTAATAAACAAAATTTTATCTACCTAAGATAAGTGGTTTGCATTTTGTAATATTTTATTAAAATATTGGATCACTTTATATAAAGAGTACCTTGCGTCACAATTTACATTATTCTTAACTGATATTCACTTATATCAATCCTTATATACATGGTATCAAAACTTACTATAGGGTTTTTCTGTAAAATTAAGCATTAAATTACTATATATATTTTTTTATTTTAAAAGAATAAAAAATAAAAATAGCCGATAAGGGGTGGTCCTCCAGCTTGGAGGTTGGACGAAGGACTAACAACCCATCACAGTAAAAAAAAAAAAACAGCTTGTTACGAAACTCCAAAATAAGACGTTTGACCTCCACACCTGTAACGGTTAGCGCGTCTGGCCGCGAAACCAGGTGGCCCAGGTTTGAATCCTGGTCGGGGCAAGGTACCTGGTTGAGGTTATTTCCGGGGTTTTCCCTCAAACTAATTTCAGCAAATGATGGGTAACTTTCGGTGCTGGACCTCTGACTCATTTCACCGGTATTATCACCTTCGTCTCATTGAGACGCTAAATAACCTAAGATGTTGATACAGCGTCGTAAAATAACCTACTTAAAAAAAGACGTTTGAGATGGGCAGGGTATGTAGCACGTATGGGCGAATCCAGAAATGCACATATGTAGAGTGTTAGTTGGAAGGCCGGAGGAAAAAGACTTTTGGGAAGGCCGAGACGTAGATATGAGGATAATATTAAAACCAATTTGAGGGAAGTGGGATATGATGGTAGGGACTGGATTAATACTGCTTAGAATAGGGACCGATGGCGGGCTTATGTGAGGGCGACATGAACCTCCGGGTTCTCTAAAACCCGAAAGTAAATTAATGATCATAAAAAATTCCTAGTAATTTACCGATTCACTGTACATAAAAACCCAATAGTAATGTTTGTTCCAATGTATATAAAGAATCGTATAAGTGAATATCAGTTTAAAATAATGTAAATTGTTGCGCAAGGATTTCTTATATGGATATAAAGCAATACAATATTTTATTAAGATATTAATAAAATGTAAACCACTTATCATAGTGGGATGAAATTTTGTACAATAGTGGCAAAAAAAACCGGACCGACCCTTGTAGCTGATTTCAGAGCCTTGTTCACTCCAGAGCACGATAGACTGGTAACTAAGACTTTCGTGGTTCGAATCCTGCCTGGGAAGGAAACATTTTTTTGTTCCTTATTCAAATTTATTCCCAACACTTTTGAATTGCAGCGATATTTCATTACTTAATTAACTTATTTTTCCCAGAACATTAATTTTACCAGCTCATTTTCTAATGGTTTTCGAAATAGGCTACGTCAGCAGTCAAAACTACAACAATTTCAATAGATTACTCGCTATCTTGTGAATGCGGGCGTGGCATGCGCAGTGGCTCATTTCGGGGACTTTGATTATTCCGTCGGTCCGGTTTTTTTGCCACTATTGTGTATGTCTTATTATTAACCAGATACAGCAGCGATAAAAGCTTTGTGAATTTAGCTTTACAAATATGGAAGCTAGTAATTTCAGTATAGAGTCCCCTTAAATGTGCAGTAATTTGAGCCCAACAAATGCAACATTTAAAAATTTCTTTGCAGAACGAGTAGATGAGGATGGGAGAGAAAAGGAGAATAAGAACAAATATACAGAACGAGAAATGGGGGGAACAAGGAGAAAAATTGCGATAAGAGAAGGCCAAGAAAAAGGAAGAGTAGAGTTAAAATAAGAAGGAAAAGAACGAGGAGGAGAACAAAAGCGGGAGACCGAAAAAAAAAAAAAAGATAGATGTGGAAAGTAAAGAGAGATGACCAAGACTTATTCTGAATATACAAATCCCGTCGTTCAAAAGTACCAATGTCGTATTTAACAACATTTAAAACTCTTATTTACTCATATCATCAACTAGAAATTATATGAATGGAGAACAATTTTGTTACCATTATTCTCAATAGAAGAAGAAAGAAGAAATTTAGCTTCCCTTATGAAAAGGTTGCCAGATTTGACAAAGGGTATTACATATAATTTGGAAACAGGCCTAAACGGTAAAATGATATCCTTTTGAAACGATGAGATAATCGAATATACAAAATGTCAGAAAAATTTACACCTAAGTAGCATTTGTGCTCATTTACAGTTAAGAAGGGGGGGGGGGGAATATCATCAGATAGGTTAGAATGATACGAAAGCCATATACCGCGAGAAAAATAATAGTACGGATTTACGTATTGGCATTGATATCTAAACCAATCAACAGCCATCGGTTAAGATAACTTGAAATTTCCATTATCACTCCCATAAAAATGATTTCTCAATATCTGAACCGACCCTTTGAGGGCACTAATGGCTATTTCCTTCACAATGCTGTGTGTTAGGCCCAGGTTTTTACATTTTTGGCAAAGAAGGAGGGTATGGTACCTCGTGCTCCCGCCATCAGACCTATTACATCAATGTGGGACAGGCTATATTTATCTTTATAGAACGGGATTTTTGGTTCATAGATCCGTTTCTTTTCACTGTCCACCTCATGCGGTTGATCTGCATGTGTCTCAAATCTGATGGTGGGATCGAGAATGTATGCCGAGTTGTTCTTAATGGCAATGATATCTATTAACTATTCTGTCCATTTCACTTTCTTCCTTCTGAGGAAGAGGTCTATGAATCGACATTACACGTGCAAAAAAAAAAAAAAAAAAAAAAAAAAGAGCAGGATTCCCAGATTCTGTGACCAAAATGATGCAAAGTCAGCCATTTGGCAAACAGGGGGCGAGGAACACACATACTAACAATACCATCCCATCGCACCTCCTCATACTCATCCTCTTTCACAATAGCCCTGCCAAGACTCTGGAATTCGCTACCTGTTAGCATCAGGGACTGTCGAAATAAAATTGAATTCAAAGCAAACTTACTAGGCACTTGGTCAGTAATTGATTTCTTGTAAATAGTTTCCTTAATCTACTCGTATCACAAAATATTTCAATATCCAGTAATTTCATCACTATGCATAATATATACGTCACTGTGTACGTTAACAGAAAACCACAATTCCAAGTCACACAGAGATTGTGTGCACTCGATGTGGATCTCTGGCGTTTCGTAAGCCCACGCGAGTTGTGTGGATATAAAGGGAAAAGTTGAGACGGTGTCGGGTGGAGTTCCCGGGTAGCTCAATTGGCAGAGCGCTGGTACGTTCAACCAGAGGTCCCGGGATCGATACCCGGCCCCGGAACAATTTTTCCCTTGAAATTATTCAAATCTGCTTTACAGGGAGCCTTACCTGAAAGACTAGATTTGCATCCCTAGCATTTGTTTCTTTGTTTGCCAACATTTCAAACTGCGGTGGTCTGGACGTCAAAAAAAAACACATACACACACACACACACACAGAAAATTACAATCCACTCCACTCGATGCACATCAGTAAAGACCACTGATCATAGCTATGCATCTTCCCTGAAACCCTATTTGCAAATAAATGAAGAGCACCATTCGGAAATCCTGAATAAGTTGAGGAATACACCATGTACATTAACGAGTTCCACTTCTTTTACGCACACGTCCAATATAAAACACTAACACCAACCACTAAAACACTCAAATTTGAAAATTGTACTTTCAATAATTGTTTCTTTTAAAATTATTCATGTTTATTTTTTATGTAATCATCGTTAATTAAAACTGTCTTGTTTATTTCATCATCCCTAATTAAAACTTTTCTAACACTTGTTTATATTATTTAGGTTATGTTATAGCTTCTGCTATATGATATTATGGATAGTCACGTATCAGAGACTGTTTAATACTAAGATTTATTGAAAATCATCTGTCAAGTGACGTTGATTACTGGGATCCGGATAATTGAAGTGGAATGCAACTGTTTTAATAAAAATGAAACTGAATCAACAAAGCCTTCTTGACTAGTAACCGTCTACAGCAGTAGTGTCAGAGTTGTAAGCTCTAAAACCTGTTGTGTAGCTAGAGTCGGAGCGTGAACTTGCTTATGTCTGTGGAAACACCGGAGCACTCAACGAGTCTAGTGGAGCGCTCCGCTCCGTTTAGGCTGTGTCTGACATCGCTGATCTACAGAGTTCAATGAAGATTCCATAGTTGGCACATCTGATAACATCACATAATTATAACACACTACTGCCATCTAGCATGCACCTAGCGTAATATTTGTAATGTTCACACGGTACAATAATACATTAATTGAAGACAGTTGTATTTTCGTAAGTCAATTAATATTTTATTGCATTGGAGTACTTCGTTAGGCCTACTTCTAATCTTTATATACTTTCTTCTAATCGTGTAATTGTCAATTACATCCCACTCGAGTTTTGATTTTCTCTAGATAAATCTGCTCGTGTATTTAACGATAAAATCAAAACCTCTAGTGAGATTACTGTTGATAAGTTATCTAGCTTTCATTAGTCAGGTAATCTTTAGTCAGATGATTTTTATTGTAATTGTAATTGTAAATTTAATTCTAATTCTAATTTTATTCTTCATATTATAGTTGAAATCTCCTGGTAGAGGGGCAGAGAAGGCCTGACGGCCTTATCTATACCAGGTTAAATAAATAAATAAATAAATAAATAAATAAATAAATAAATAAATACTAAAATACTAATACATTTAAATAATTCTACTCTTCCTATCCAAGAATCGAATACGGTTCTTCTGGATTTACAACTAGAAATGGTATCGCTTGCATCATAATGGAGGACTGAGGGAAAATTTGAGACATAGAATTTTAAGTATAGAGGCCGATTGAGAATGACATCAAATTCATTACAATATCGTCTTGAAAATGACATTCTGGTCTCGGAATAATGTCCACCAGACTTTACCAACCCTACTACACAAAACATCCCAACAAACCGCTACGACAAATAAATAAATATCCGGATACACGTGGTTACTAATTTGTCTCAGCATATGAAACATATGACTTAAGCTCCACTTAAAAACAACATTCTGTTCATTTGTGAATACAATAAATTCTTATGAAGGCACTACAATTCCGTTTTGTAAATGAACCTACTGGTAGAAATTTATTGCTTATTTGGTCGTAGTGACGGTATTGCCGTAATCCCCGGGCTGTCTAGGTTCTTCTGAAGCACTCCGACATAAAGCATGTCGCTTTAATTTAAATATGGAACATAATACCTAGAGGTGAATTTATTGTCATCTCGGCATTACTATAGGAGTACAGGTTGTAACATCAAAATTACAACACACGTTTTAAACTATATGATACATCGCTTTAAATATTTACAACATAGCAAAATTTATGTCTAAGACTATTGTCTATTGCAGTGTTAAGCTTTTCCCGTTGAAGCCAGTGGGAGAATGGGAAAGGCAAGATGTCTCATAAGAGACGCGTCATTCTACCGATTATCCAGCTCTTTGCTAGTTTCTTTTCTTTGTTATTAAATCATTCTAATCTTGTAAAAATTTGGTAAATAGGTGTTCCTTTTAGACGCTATCGAGACTTTTATAACGGTAGATGTTCATTCTTTCATGTCCTCAATACTAGAATAAGAAGGTAGGTTAGCACCACGCTCCGATCGCCTTTCCCAAAAAAAAAACCGGTACTCAGTTGAATAGGAGGCTGAATGGACCATAGGGCCGTTCTGGAAATCCCGACATTACCCAGGATTGAACCCAATATCTTCCAGTCCGTAGTCATTCGCTCTACCTACTGAGCTACCCCGCTTCTGATATAGTTAAAGGTAGTATCATGAATGAATATAATATAAAGCGAAAGTTATGGACTTTCACGTTTCAAACGCTAGAGGCGCTAATGTATACCCTTTTCGCTGTAAGAAAAATCCTAATGTAAACCCAAGCACGTGGCTGTCATACCCGTGATTGGCTCCCAGTCGAAACACACACACAACGCAGGAAGATATAGCTCCGTATTTGGAAATCATAATCTTGTATTATTTGAAAATAAAAATAAAATTTTAGTTATTAAATAAGATGAAACGTATAACTTCACTCATATATAAACGCTATGTAAAATAAAAGCTACTTTTATATTTTGTTATTTACGTTGTAAGCGGATGAATACTAAGAGTAATGTCAAAGGTAGTCTGTTCGTGTAATATGCTGGCGTCACTTGAGCTTGTTTTCGTAAGCATGTGTTAGTATAGCTTCTGCATACTGAATGTGTGTGGTTAATAAACATAACATTCTCAAAATCGCTGCGAAACAAATAGTGCTGAAAATACATAGTAAGTTCCAATTAATAAATTATAAAGTAACAGTTTCCTAAGCAAACGAATGTAAAGTAGTGAGGTTAGGTCTACTCTGACGAGAAATGAAAAATGTTTAACATGAAACAGAATGTACAGGAGTGGGCGGGATCACTTACTGAAAATCTCTGGCATCAAATTGTGGCCAATCAAGCCTCACTTCAGTCACGTGCCATTGATTACTGTAGGATTATTCTTACAACAAAAAGATTGTAGAAATTGATCTTGCCGCCACCTGTTTTTGACCGGGATAACTTATTATTCCATGCATATAGTAGCACACCAAGTGGTGTAAGGAATAACTAATTACTTTACGCAACTAACAGTGCACTAAGTGGCAGAGAATATAATTACGTCCCTAAAAGATTTCCACCTCTTCTGAAACCACCAAATTTAAAATAAACTACTTAAATTTTTATTTCTCTTATCTTCCACTGAAAATTCATATTGGGGCCAACAGCAGGATGAGACACTATTTTACATCACCTTCTAATACAACTTATTAAAGGACAGAAAAGAAAACAAAAGGTTAGTTATGCAATTAATTTTGAAGTATCAGATAAGCCAATTATAACGTCATTGCTAAAATAATCAATTATAAATCAGTCTTATGACTTATCACAATTATATTAATGTAATAGTTCAAACAGTTTACATTAAATACATTTATTGTTAACGTTTTCGCCTATAACGGCATCTTCAGACAAGGAGTACTTTTATATCATGTGAAAATTTAAGATTGCATAAATGTGCTTGGTGACATATAATATGTAATGTATATGATGGAGTTATATAAACTAATATGCATTGTATTATACATAGATTAAATAGTGTCAATGTCAAAAAATATATAAAACATATTAAAAACATGTAAGGTACACTCAAATTTGGACACAGATTTTGTACAAATTATGATAATTACGGCGTAAACCTTGATTATTAAAATGTATAAGAGAATAAAATGGCGTCAAATGAGTCTAATATTGCAAAATTATATTGCTGTTTTTCAGGTTGTACAGAAATCACTTTTCGCTCGTGTATCAACATCTATTCCTACGGTAAATATATGATGTGCTCATACTACAAAACCTAGTAGACCAATTGCTAATATAGCAAAGATTATTCCTAGGTTTTCGAATGCTTCCTTTTTATCTCTTTCATGACAAATAATGAAAATAAACGAAAAGAATAACAAACCGTTAAACATGTAGAGAAAAAAAAATATAAAAACCTTGAGAATTGATAGTAATGTAGGCAAATAGAGAAATTCCATGGACAAGACGATTAAAAATAATCCAGTTTAATTGCAACATTTGTTTAAATGTTCTTGTTTTACTTCACATAGTAAGCGGAGAACATTAAAATAACACACTGAAATATAAGTAGACAACATAACGGTTAATTGGCATTTAGAAACAGTTTTTCTTCCTTTAACTTCATTTATCTCAGACACGTGGAATATAAACTTGGAAAGTAAGGCGAACTTTTATGTATTTGTTTAAAGTTCAGATAGCAATGAAACAGACATGCAATTATCTACAGAATTTTAAACGAGTTTCGATAGGAACAAGCAGAAAACCTATGTCAATGATATATAAAGAGTTCAACTTTCCAATATAAATGTAGTAGACTAGCAATATACCTTGCAGTTGGAAGACGCCTGATTTATTCCTCTCTCACTAAAGTTCCTTTCACTTGACTTATGGTGACAGCATTACCTGCAAGAAAACAAATATGTTAATAATAATAATAATAATAATAATAATAATAATAATAATAATAATAATAATAATAATAATAATAATTTAAGAAATTTATTTATCTTAGTAGACTATATTCTGATGCGTATTTGTTGTTACGTATGCTTATTAAATTCTCCGACTTACTAAGGGTAACATCGCTAGTAATGCACCCACATAGGTTATGTTTACGAAAAAAATCCACATGTTGAAGTAGGAGTTTCTCTATCTCTCTCTTTTTAATTCCATCTGATTCCATAGCAAGTGCAAAATTTTATGATCCGTAATTGTCGAGAGATTTTTCAGTACAATTATTTTTCCAAACAAAAATTGCTTTTCCGACATTGAAAAGCATAAGTATGCCCGTAAAGTTCGAATGTATTGGTTTTTAAATATGTGTAAAATGAAGTTTTCCTATATAGGTAAGTAAGCACATTTAGATATGCCTGTAGATACATTTGAAAGAAAACAGTTTGTATATTTATCATACAGGGCTTTCATTTCAAAACTTTCCAGTCTTAATAACTAATTATTTAAATTGAATTGAATTTAAACAAAAAGAATATGTCAATTCATATATTGAGGGGAAGTCTGAATTCAGGCTTAATTGCATTTTATATTTCACCCCCACCCCCAGCCAATCCCAAATACTCAAATATGAAAGAGCATTAAATTGTTTATACATCTCATTCATTTGTTTTCGCATCTTCTATTCTTTATCGTCGCCTGGCAACCTGGATTGTTGTCGTAATGTTTATGGTTTTGCTCTATACAATGTCAGACTCCATACAAAGCACTTCACTAGTCTCTTCTTTAGTTCGTTTTCCAAAGGTCCGCAGAAGATGCTCTTTTTTCTATTAAAAGCTTGGCCACTGCTATTCCTCGTTGGGTTTATTCCTAGATTTTCCACAACTATAAAACAAATGTCAGGCAATTTATGGCGAATCCTCGGCATCATCTCGCCAAATACCATCTCGCTATCATCAATCCTATCGACGCTAAATAACCCAGTAGTTGATATATCGTCGTTAAATGAGCCACTAAAATACTGTAAAAGGAGTTTCATAACTCGCTGCAGAACTTTTCCACAAGAAATAACACTTTACTATTTTGTTCTCCTTCCGTAACGGCTAGAATTGTGTTAATTTAGAAAAGACTACATTTTTGAGCGGTGCAGTATGTATGAATTACCCAGAATTGCGCAATATTTCATTGTAGTGACAATACCAGAAAACCAAAGCGCCTTTTGAGATCCAACTGATATTAATTCACCGCTGTGTGCGAGCCACTGAGCTGGAATATGATTTTATTGTTTTCAATTACTGTTCTAGCAACAGAATTGAATAATACACCATTCGGTAACATTTTTTTACTCTATGTGGTTTCATGTGCACGAGTCTCACAATTGGAAATATCTATTCATATAAATGATGCAGAGAGAACACCAGCTCTTTTATAACAATCTCGGACTCTACCACCGATATTAATAATAATAATAATAATAATAATAATAATAATAATAATAATAATAATAATAATGAATCTAAATGATCAAGTCTGATTTCTTGTCGTGAATAAACTTCCTAATAGGTTACTTAATGACTCTGTAAAAACTTTCCGGTTTTCTAGCTTCAGTGGAATTGGTGATAACAAGATGGTATTTAGCGAGATGAGGCCGAGTAATCACCATGGGATTAGATTATGTTCGCCTTAAAGTAGAGGAAAAGTCAGTAAAAAAACTGACCAGATAATCAGCTAAAGCAAGCGGGATTCAAACCCATTGCTAATTATAGAATCGGATCACGACTCTACCTCGCTAACATCTAAGTTATTCCTGTGGCTTGAATTGATTGCTGTAAGTCCTTTATATACTGAAGTTATTGAAACATCTTTGCTGCTACAGTTCTTAGGAAGATCTATCCAAACATTTTTGGTGGTACAGTTTTTTAGTTAGACCTATCGAAATATATTTTGTGCTACAGGCTTTGAGCAAGACTTAACGCAGCATATTTGGTGCTACAGTCTTCAAGCAAGACTTGTCGAAACGTCTTTTGTGCTACAGGTTTTAAGTAAGACATATCGAAAGATTTTTGGTACTACAGTCCTTGAACAAAATCTACAGTATAGAAACGTCTTCGCTATAGTCTGTGAGTAAGACTTATCCAAACATTTTTGGTGGTACAGTTTTTTAGTTATACCTATCGAAATATATTTTGTGCTATAGACTTTGAGCAAGACTGAATGCAACATATTTGGTGCTAAAGTCTTCAAGCAAGTCTTATCAAAACATCTTTTGTGTTACAGGCTTTAAGTAAGACCTATCGAAAAATTTTTGGTGCTACAGTCTTTGAACAAGATCTATAGAAACATCTTTGGTGCTACAGTCTGTGAGTAAGACTTATCGAAACTTTTTTGGTGCTACAATTTTTAAACAAGATTTATCGAAACATCTCGGATGCTACAGTCTTACAGTAAGATCTGTGGTAACATTTTGGTGCTACAGTTTTTGAGTAAGACCTATCGAAACATTTTTGATGCTATAGTCTTTGAACAAGATCTATAGAAAAATCTTTGGTGTTACAATCTGCAAGTAAGACCTATCCAGTAATTTTTGGTGGTACAATTTTTAAACAAGTTTTATCGAAACATCTCGGATGCTACAGTCTTACAGTAAGATCTATGGAAACATTTTGGTGCTACAGTCTGTGAGTAAGACCTATCCAAACATTTTTGGGGGATACAGTTTTTGAGTATGACCTATCGAAATATCTTTTGTGCTACAGCTTTGAGCAAGACTTAATGAAATATATATTATATGCTACAGTCTTCAAGTAAGACCAATCCAAAGATCTTTGGTACTACTGGTTTTGAGCAAGATCTATAGAAACATCTTTGGTGCTACAGTCTGTGAGTAAGACTTACCGAAACATTTTTGGTGCTACAATTTTTAAACAAGATTTATCGAAACATCTCTTATGCTACAGTCTTAGAGTAAGATCTATGATAGGGTTACAGAACTGGAGAAGAAAGAGGTGGAAACCTGGGAAAAGAGTTTGCTCCCCCGTTCACAAGGCCGAAGTCTTTAATGACGTTTCTGTGACGTTTCGAAAGCACACGAATGCATCTCTCTTCTCACCTTACCCTACAACGACGCGAGGGTTGAAGGGAAGGGATGAGTTATTTGTTCCGACTTGTGATGTCTGCCTCAATTATAGCACAGTTTTTCATTCCTCATCTACGGAAACATTTTGATGCTATAGTTATTTTAGTAAGATCTATCAAAACCTTCTTGATGCTATAGTGTTTGAACAATACCCATCGAAACATATTTGGTGCTATAGTCCGTGAGCAAGATTATCGAAATATGTTTGGTGCTACAATCTGCAAGCAAGACTTACCGAATTTGTAGATGAGAGCAATCGAACTGCTTTCCACACCTGACATATTCTTAGCCCTGATCTTGCGCCTTCAGATTACCATTTGTTTCAATCCTGCGTGGAAGAAATTCCAAAACTAGGGAGCCTTTAAAATGAGTATCACCGAATTATTCGCATCAAAAACCAGAAACTGGTACCGTCGTGGGATAACAAACTTCGCTGACAGGTGGGCTCAAGACCATAGAATTGAATTTTCTTTTCTTTGAAAATTAGATTACAATCTTGTTAAGGAACGCTTCAGCTTAAAGTTTTGCACCAAAATCGACAATATTTATGAAACAGTATTTTCACAAATTATCCCAAATCTCTTCTCACTTTATAGATCACTTGGATATGGAACAACAAGTTTTGATGGTGAAATCATTGCAATAAGTGAATGTCTCAGGAATCTTCTATGCCACATCAATAAATTTAGGAATGCAGTTATATTGTCAGACTCAAAAGTAGCTATTCTATCAATCGTCTCTAAACACACACTTTCATCTCAAACAGCAGAAATAACTAAAATCCTCTCTCAATTAATATCACTCAATAAAAGAATTGTATTCCAATGGATACCATCCCATTGAGGAATCCTGGGAAACGAGAATGCGGATGCTTTAGCAAAGAAGGGCAGCACTGCTACTTACAGACCTGTTACTAAATCTACGTATTACTTTGTGAAGAGATTTATTAAATCTACATACTTAGACTTCAACAAACAAAATTTGATAACACAATCCCAAGGGAAAAAATGGAACTCTCTGCATCAAAATCCACAGTTAATTCCCGATTTACCACGAAAATCGTCCGTAGCTGCATTTAGATTGTTTGGCTAAACACCTGCATAGAATTGGAATATATCAGTCCTCTAACTGCCCATTGTACAACTCAAACCAAGAAATGGATTCGGAACACCTCAAAATCTGTGCTTCATTGGCTGGTCATGATAATATCTTTGAAAAATATTGGAGTGCAAGAGGTCTAATGACTTTATTGTCAAACGCCTGGCATTAAAACACATCAACAACAACAACAATAAGAACAAATTATCACAAAATGAATATGTTAAAACTTTCCTCACGGAAACCTGACGAAGTTAAACCGACCCGACGTGCAAGTCTACTCTGTAGTTTGGGAAAATGATTCCATTTAAAACGAACTTCCCATTCGCGATCGTCCGAAGAGGAGGGGTGTTTGTTTCAACTGTACATGGTCAATAATGTCACCACTTTTAATAAATTACGAACGGAGCTTTATCGTACGGTTAAATTCTAAAGTATGTTGCCATAAAACATTCATGGAATGGGTTTTGTTGTCGCGTTACGCGTCCATCAAACGCCGTGTTTCAAAAGTCATCAATCATTAGTATATTGTTTGCACCCGCGGCAATGCAGAGCGCGTGCATCAATATTAGGCGCTGGCTGGCGTAATGCACCCACGACGGAGCCACGTGGCGCGGGGCCATCACCAATTATTCTGTAATTGCACTATCAGTCCATTGTTAGGGTTCTAAATTCCACGTATATCTACATCCCACAATGGAATGAAAGTTCTATTTTTAACATCGGCTTCATATGAATATACATCATTTTGAGCGACCGTAACATGAAATCGATGAAGATAATGTTGATGGTGCTTGTACAGTGTATTATAACTGAAGAGATGGACTTAATAACAATGATGATAATGATGGCAGGGTGGTAGTAGTCCCGGACGACGAAATTATAGTCATGATTGCAGTGATGATATTGATGATAGTGGTAATAGTTTCGAGTGGGGATTATGGTTTAAATATTAATGAGAGAAGAAATGGTAATTGTCAGGATGATCTTGGTGGAAATGATGATGATGATGGTGGTGGTGGGGATGATGACGGTAAAAGTATTAGTAAAGCTTGTAGTTGTAATGGTATTAGTGATGATCATTCAGATGTCAGTGGCTTGTGTAATGATGTTGGTATGATGTTGATATTCGTTGCAGTGTCTCAGGTGATGGTCACAACATTTGTACTATAGATAGATAATACTTTCCATATGATTAGTACTTCTTGTATTGGTGCTGGTACTTCTTGTTACGACGATAGTAAAGTATGTGGTATTTATGACTGCTATCGTTCGTGGTAATGACTAGTGTTTGGTGATAGTACTTTGGCGTTAGTGATAGTGTTTATAGAGCTGGTGAGAGTGCTTGGGGTGTTGGTAATACTGCTTGTGCTTGTACTGTTAATGGATAATACGCTGTGATTCAATTTTTATTTAGCCAGAAATTGAAAGAGAGAACGATGGCGAGTAAAATTTACAAACTCTTCTTGTTGAGATAATGTTTCACGTATTTATGGCTGAGCTTATGTTATTGGTGATAATGCCTGCAATTTTTGGTCACAGTACTTGTGGCATTCGTGTCAGTCTACAGAGTTTGTGGAATGCTTGTGGAGTTGGTGGGAGTGTTTGTATCGTTCGTGATAATGCTGAATAGTATTGAATGTTGATGATTAGCTGTGACCTTCGTGACAGTGCTTGTGAAGTTGTTGGCAGTGCTCGTTCCGTTGGTGACAGTGCTTGTTTCGTCGGTGGTCGTGCTTGTAGCATTGATGGAGTGCTTGTGGCGTTGGTGGTAACCCTTATGATATTAGTGGATGTGTTTATGGTGTTGGAGGCCGTGTTTATATTGTTGCTGGCCGTGCTTGTAACATTGCTGGAGTGGATGTGACATTTGTGGTAGTCCTTATGGTAGTGGTGGATGTGTTTGTGGTGTTGGAGGCAGTGTTTATGTTGTTCGAGGTAGTGTCTGTAGTTTTGAAAGCAGTGTTTATGTTGGTGGTAATTCATGTGGTGTTGGAGGCATTGCTTATGTTGTTGGTTGTAGTGTTGTAGTTTCGAAAGTAGTTTTTATGTTTGTGGTAATTCTTGTAATGTTGGAAGCAATGTATATGTTGTTGGTGGTAGTGCTTGTTGCATTCGTCATCATGTGGGTGGTGTTAGTGGTACTGCTTGTGGCATTTTTTGGTTTTAGTAATGGTCTTGATGGTGGTGGTATCAGTCGTGATAGCGTCATGTTTAAGTAGATTAAATCGAAGAGATGGGGAATAACTGACTTCTATTTCATTGACTCATGTAATAAATCGCAGATATACAGCGGATTTAAGTTTGGTCAGAATGTCTTTGCACAGTTACTCTCATCGCTTTTAGCGGTCAGTGGGAGCCGAAGACGGCATGACACGCTAGATCCAATTTGGAGCATTATAAGGCGTCGAGTGCGAGATTCCACGCCGGCTTCAACCGCCGTGAAGTGGGTCGCGCCCTGGGGAATAAAACTTCATGACACGGAGTGAAACTAGATTTTAAAAGTTTCAGAATCAGTTATTCTTTCTATGACAGGAAATCAGCAAGAATCAGCGCCCTCCAGAGACCCCAGAGTGTCATTGACGACGAAATGGAGATATAAAGATCTCTTTCTCCCCCTCATCCTCGCGCTGCGGAGTGAATACAGCAGTTGCTTCAATTATGCAAGCTCAACGGCCCGTGAAGAAGAAGAAGAATATTAAAATTCCACTTCTGTCTAGCAGCGCAGAGTAAATTTATAGAAGATTCTCAAGTACAGACGAGGTCAGTGGTCGATTGATTCTGTACTCAACGGCGTTATTGAAGATTAATGAATTATTTTAAAGACGCAACACAACAGGAATGTTAATATACATCTTCTCTCTCTTTATGCAGCAATTTAAAACCAATACAGTAACAGGGGATAAAGATCCAAATTTTTTTTATCAATGTTTTTCATAAAAGTCCGTCATAAACTTATCTTATGCAACAGTTAATATTTGAGGAGAAAAATTCGCTCCGGCGCCGGGGATCGAGCACTTGGTACGTAGAACCAAGGACCCGGGTTCGATCCCCGGCGCCGGAGAGAATTTTTCTCCTCAAATATTAATTGTCAATATTACAGATATTATTCTGTAGGACAAATTAATAAATCCATAATATTATATAATAGTGTAACGTTTTTATTTAAATATTTAATTAACGTTTTCGGTTTTACGAAAAACCATCTTCAGATTATTAATACCTCTACATTGAACAGTAACATGGTTGTACAATGGGTTACTGTTCAATTTAGAGGTATTAATGGTTGTACAATGGGTTACATTACCCACATTATGTCATAATGTAACCCATTGTACAACCATGTTACTGTTCAATTTAGAGGTATTAATGATCTGAAGATGGTTTTTCATAAAACCGAAAACGTTAATCAAGAAATTAAATAAAAACATTACACTATTATACAAGATAAGTTTATGACGGACTTTTATGAAAAACAATGATAAATCAATACGACTTATCTGAGCAAAAAATGGGTATAGAATCCAAATTTTTTATTATTACTATTCCTTAGATCATATTATTGATTAATTTAATCCGGTTTTGATGAATAAATACACCTTATAGTTTTATTTAACTTTTGTAAGATCGTGGAACTTGTATGTGTTACTTTTATTAGATTTAGGGGAGAGTCGGGTAGTATCGGACAGTGCGTTTCTTTCATCTACCACCATATGGTAGTACCTGAATGACATGATTACGTTTCTCTATGCGACATCACAGAAACGTAACCATGTCAATCAGGTACTATCATCGTGTGGCAGATGAAAGCAACTCACTGTCCGATATTACCCGATGTCCGATACTACCCGAATCTCCCCTATAGAAATTTAAATTACAGTAGATACAACAATTGGGATCTTTACCCCAATCCCCGAAACAAGGAGCAAAGATCCAAAAAAAAAACGAACCAACTATACTTACAACATAAACTTGCATAATTTCTTTAAGTATGGAAAATAAATATATATAGATAACAAAATACGAATGTCAGCATGGAAATTAAAGCAAAACATACTGCATAAACTGGCAGAATTACATCGGATCTGGGGAAGATATATTTGTAATTAACTTATTTTTATCGGTTTCGATTGCTGCCATCCACATATTGTGGGAAGCGATTGACAACCGAAGCAAACAGTTGAAAATATAATAGTCAATTTCAACACGCTTGTTTATCGTTACAAGAACTACTTATAGGCATAACTGTCTAAAAATTACACCATTCCCAGATATACCGATTCGTAGATTTTATATAACTATGTTCACAAGAATTGGAAGTAAATCCCGAAAAGACAAAGTATAGGATTATGTCTCGTGACGAGAATATTGTACGAAATGGAAATATAAAAATTGGAAATTTATCCTTTGAAGAGTTGAAGAAGTTCAAATATCTTGGAGCAACAGTAACAAATATAAATGATACTCGGGAGGAAATTAAACACAGAATAAATATGGGAAATGCCTGTTATTATTCGGTTGAGAAGCTTTTATCATCCAGTCTGCAGTCAAAAAATCTGAAAGTTAGAATTTATAAAACAGTTATATTACCGGTTGTTCTTTATGGTTGTGAAACTTGGACTCTCACTTTGAGAGAGGAACATAGGTTAAGGGTATTTGAGAATAAGGTGCTTAGGAAAATATTTGGGGCTAAGAGGGATGAAGTTACAGGAGAGTAGAGAAAATTACAGAATGCAGAACTGCACGCATTTTATTCTTCACCTGACATAATTAGGAACATTAAATCCAGACGTTTGAGATGGGCAGGGCATGTAGCACGTATCGGCGAATCCAGAAATGCATATAGAGTGTTAGTTGGGAGGCCGGAGGGAAAAAGACCTTTAGGGAGGCCGAGACGTAGATGGGAAGATAATATTAAAATGGATTTGAGGGAGGTGGGCTATGATGATAGAGAATGGATTAATCTTGCTCAGGATATGGACCAATGGCGGGCTTATGTGAGGGCGGCAATGAACCTCCGGGTTCCTTAAAAGCCAGTAAATAAGTAGGCCTAAGTAAGTAAGTAAGAAAGTAAGTGTGTTTACAAGAATATGGGACACAAGAAATATCACGCATAAAATCATTTCGTAGTGTTAGGCATATCAAAAACGCGGATCTTTTGCAAAAAAAAAAATCCTTCATAAATATTTTGGACTATCATAATATTTTATCTTTAAATTTCATAAAGGTAAAACAGATTTCGCGCCCCACATTTTGCAAACCACTGATGTCACAGTCTATCCCCGTGGGACTTTTAACCGCTCCATTAAGCAGTAAAGTTTGCGAGCCACCCTGTAAGAGCGGCTGACCGACGAGGGCAACGCCGGCCGGACGGCGAGCAATCAGTCTTGTTGATTGGCAGCTCCTCCAATCTCCGAGGTGGTGGGCAGGCTGGTCTCAATGTATTCGACACGCCAAGTCAAGGAACAAACACTGCATAATGAGGAGAGCCTCGCCGCATTTAATATGAGCCCTATACGTAACACATTGCGTCGGGTGTTCCAAGAAAACGCGCACTACTTGCCGCGTCATGTCACCTTAGGGTACTTTATGTTCGAACAACAATGAAGAGCAACAATATCAACAAAGCAACCTTTCAAGTTGGAGCAATTATAAATGATGAAGAGCCACAATGTTCACGAAGAAAGCGCGGGAAGAATTATGCCCAAATTAGAGCAATAATAAACGATAAACATCTATGGTGTTCACGAAAAACAGTATGATAAGGAGTATGTTTTCAAATTGGTGTTACGATAAACAATATAAAACTAGCAAGCGAAGTAAAGAAATTGTTCAAATAGGAGCAAAGGCTGGTTCACAATAACCCGAGAACGTAAACCACAACAAGAACGAGAACGGAAATATTGTTAAAAGAAATGTATTTAAATAGAGCGTTCACAATTAACTATTGTGAATGCTCACATTTAAATACATTTATTTTAATATTATTTCCGTTCTCGTTCTCGTTGTCGTTTACGTTCCCGGTTTCTTGTGAACCAGGTTTAATGATAAAAATGGAAAACAAAGATGTTCGCGAAGTAACGGAGGTGAAAAGATTATGTTGAAGTTAGAGCAATGAAAAAAATAATAAAGGAACGATGTTCACGAAGTAACAGTGCGGAGAAAGAGAATCCTCAAGTTAGAGCAATACTAAAAAGAATCACAATGTTCATGAAGAAATTGTGCGAAGAAGTGCAGATGTTCAAATTAGAGCAATGATAAACGATAAATACCAACGGTGTTCACGGTAAACAGCACGGAAAAAAGTGTGTTTAAACCGGATTTACGATAAATTATATAGCAAACTGTTTAACGAAGAAACAGCGAGGTAAAGGGAATGTTCAAATAGGAGTAATGATGAAAATGAAGAGTAAAGATGTAGACGAAAAAGCGGAGCGGAAAAGATTGATTCAAATTACAATGAAATAGTACATTATGCAACGAGCCTATAATGATAGTAATTAAGAATCGAGTATGGATATTTATGAAACGAGCGCAAGCGAGTTTCATAATTTTCATACGAGCTTCTTAATTACCATTATAGGCGAGTTTCGTACGACTTTTTATGCTCGACCATATTTGTAACTTGAAATTACCGGTATTCAGATGTATACATTTTATTTGTAGGTATCTGACAAGATCGAAAGTGACCTTGCTCTAGGTCGTGAATTGTGAGATGTGCGCAGACGCGAAAGTATTGATTTTTTTCCGAGGAACAATAATGTCATTGACCTTGACGTAGTCCCGTTAAACTTGATAATATTATAATATTATAACCTTGATTATTGAATTCGACATTGAAAAACGAGATGACAAATTGAATTTATTTGAATATTATTTACAATTAACGCTAATTATTATAGTAACAGAACATAACCTTCTGCGACAGTATTGGATTTCCAGCCTCCGTGACTTTTCGCTAATTCTCTTTCGATTGCATATCCGAGAATAACCGATACTTGCGGTTTTATAACGGTACAAAGCTGACTTGTCATTGGCTGAACACATGTAAGCTGAGTTATCATTGGCTGAAGACCTGTACTTTAATGAGTAGGTGTACTTTAATGATATGCATTAAAGGACTGCTACCGGGTGTATAATTAGTACATTTCGGCATGGTCGAGCATAAAAAATAAAAAAGGAACGATGGTCACGAAATAACAGCGCGGGGAAAGAGTATGTTCGAGTTACAACAATGGTAAAAAATAAAGAGTTAGAATGTTCATGAAGAAACTGTGGGAACAAATACAAAATTTCAAATCCGAGCAATGATAAACGATAAATACCAACAGTGTTCACGATAAACAGTACGGCAAAGAGTATGTTAAGCTGCATTTACAATAAATTAAACAGCAAATTTTAACGAAGAAACAGCTAGGTAAAGGGAATGTTCAAATAGGAGTAGCGATGAAAATAAAGAATAAAGATCTTGAAGAGAGAACGGAGGGGAAAAGATTATGTTTACGTTACAACAATGAAAAAGATAAAAAAAAAGGAACGATGTTCACGAAGTAACAGCGAGGGGAAAGAGTATGTTCAAGTTAGAGCAATGAACAGGGTGCGAATTAAGATTTCTGATGGGGGAGGATAAAATCCTAAGACAGAGAATAGCTCGTTGGCGTTGGACCTCATCTCGCCATCATTAATTCATATATCATCAATTCATCATCATGAACACAATAGCCTGGGTTAAGTTCAAGGTGGGCCGTGCTGAACAGTGCAAGTGTCGAACCGTATCGGAATTTCTCCGAACTAAACGTAAGTTATGTCATATATGCCTATGTAGGTTGTAATGAAAAATTGGGTTCATTTATTAGGTTATTTTAACTATTTTAATTATTGTGTGTAATTAGTTATTACTGACACCGGGTGTTTGTCCATTTACTTACTTACAAATGGCTTTTAAGGAACCCGAAGGTTCATTGCCGCCCTTACATAAGCCCGCCATCGGTCCCTATCCTGTGCAAGATTAATCCAGTCTCTATCATCATATCCCACCTCCCTCAAATCCATTTTAATATTATCCTCCCATCTACGTCTCGGCCTACCTAAAGGTCTTTTTCCCTCCGGTCTCCCAACTAACGCTCTATATGCATTTCTGGATTCACCCATAATTGCTACATGCCCTGCCCATCTCAACCGTCTGGATTTAATGTTGTTGCTGATTTTATTCTTTTATGAACAAAGAATCCTGTTCCTAATTGGTGATTATTGTTTCCTTCCCCATAATACAACAAGTAATCTCCTATTTGTGATATGCCATTCCCATCTAACCTAACCTCTTGTACTCCCACGAAGTCTATTCTATATCTAGCTAGTTCTTTTGCTACTAATGTTACCCCTCCTGTTCTATGAAGACTAGTTACGTTCCAAGTGCCAAATCTCAAAACCTTATTCCTTTGCTGTGGTCGTGCCAGAGAATCAGTCCTATTCCGAGGCTTATTGTAGGGATTCGTAACAAGCTGTTTTTTTACGGTGATGGGTTGTTAGCCCTTCGCCCAACCCCCAAGCTGGAGGACCACCCCTAATCGGCTGTCCACGACTGCTTATTCAATATATTCGCAGCTACCCTCCATATCTGGAGGCCGTCTCCTCTATCCGCAACATGAGGACGCGCCATGCCGTGGTGATAGGGATACACAATACATCATTTGCAGTGTAAATAAATACATACATAAACGGGATTCGAACCTGGGTCCGAAGTAATCGTAAGCCAATAAACAACTAGTGAGCAATTTATTTCTCATTTTTCATTCTTTGAAACTAATCAAAATTTTGTATGTGTTAAATGGTCTGGTTTAACTTGACCAATTTATTTGCTTAAGGGGAGAGGATGGCATTTTTTTAAACTTTTTTCCTATTTGGTGTAAATCATTAATTTTTTGTATGTAGAGAGGTCATAGCTGTGGAAACTCAACCAAATAAAAATATTTGAAAAAAAAATTATTTGGGGGTTCAAATTTGAAAAAAAAAAATATACCCAATGCAGGATTGTACTAAAACCGATATATCTAAACCGTTTTTAAAGATAGATTCAAACAGTTTTTGCAATGTATTTGCAAAAATATGTTCTACAAACTATCTGTAACAGAATTACGTTTGTAAAATAAACAATTAAAATTTAGTAACAATTTTCTGATTTCCTTTCTTGCAAACAAACGGACGTATTTTTAAATGAAATCAATTAACAAAATTCTGTTACAGAGAAAGGTTTCCTAATAGTCTAAAGAATGTGTGTTCTAAATTTCTTGCATGTATCTTTAATAGTTCAGAAATTATATCCATTTTGTCTGGCAATGTAGCAAAAAAAAAAAAAAAAAAAACGAAGTTACTGGAAACCGATAAAAGAGGGCGTGTAATTTAAGGGGAATTGGACGTTATCGCGTGCAAAGTAATGGTAAAAATAGCTTATCTTCAAGCAGTCATAAATGTAATACTATTTATCACAGCTATTTCATTTTTTTAGTGATATATGTATACACATTAAACTTTAAAATGAAAAAAGAATGGTTAGTCTAGTTTAAATCTTACCCTTAAATTAATTTTTGAATTTAAACATATGTTTTATATAAATTCACTACATACCTGTGATTAGGTACACTCTATTCACTTATCCTAGCACACATTGAATTAAAATTTTGGCCACTTACTGCAAACAGATACTAAAACATACCCTACTAAAATTATTAAAATATCTGTAATATTATTGACCTAGGGCTTATACTAATCTTCAATTTTTTAAAATTTATTGACGGTGATGATTACTATAAGCCCTATGCCCATAATATTACAGATATATGAATAATTTTAGTAGGATATGTTTTAGTATCTATTAGCAGTAAGTGGTCAAATTTTCAATTCTATATGTGTTATAATAAGTGAATAGAGTGTACCTAATCACAGACATGTAGTGAATTTATAAAAAAAAATTTGTGCTTAATTAAAAAAAAATAATTTAAGGATACAGATTTACTCTAGAGTCACCATTCTTTTTCATTTTAAAGCTTAATATGTATACACACATAGCTAACAAAAATGAAAAGCCAGTGATAAATAGTTGACTATTATATTTATGATTGCTAGAAGATAGGCTATTTTTACCATTATTTTGCATGCGATAATGACCAACTCCTCTTAAAAATCCATAGCGCAGGAAGTTTAAAAATGACGTCTCAACATCCGATAAGGGCACAAATACCCACAAAATGTTACGCAATGCATTCCGCACATATCAAAGGGTATTTTAAAGAAAAAAAAAATTTGAAAATTTAATTTACCGGAAACAACAATAAAAGTGGGAGAGTGATTTAAAAAATCCATAATGCAGGAAGTTTAAAAATGGTGATCCACACATATCACAGGGTATTTTAAAGATTTTTTTTTTTAAATTTAGTCATTTTAATAAAAAATACCATCCTCTCCCCTTAAATTTCCTCCTCAAAACTGGGACAAACATTAACGAATAACTCTGGTGTACGGATACTCAGCTATGCGAAAGACTCCTTTATGTTCCCTAAAGCACAAAAAGACGTTTCTCTTCCTGTGTATTTGGCTGCAGTACATTAAACACTATTCTCTCTCTCTCTCTCTCCCAAGGTGATAAAATGCAGCACGGGCGAATGTGGATTCCACTCTGTGTAGAACATTACATTACAGTTGCATTCCAGTTTTACGACCACTTCAAAGTAACGTCCACTTTCGCGTGATTTATATTTAGTAGACATTAATATTAAGATAGTGAACATGACACTAAAGGAAGTACAACACATTCACATCTGCATACTCTTAGCATCCGCAGCTACATCAAACGTTAGTTAAGAGGAAATCATCGGAATAAAGTGATGAAGTGAAATAAAGTGAAAGACAATAATTCTCATACTTTTTAACAGTATTTCTCAGACACGTGAAAACGATTGGCGTCTTTCTGACTCCATGCCATGGGAATTTTAGTATGTACAAGTTCACTGTAGGTAGAAAAAAACACTATGTTAGCTTGGAATAAAACTCTTGCAAGTGTGTGAAAATCCCTGAAGACATACAGATAATAGCAATGTAAAATTCTTCCGAGTGCCTGTAGCGGTAGGTTATATCACGGCATACTCGTATAGAAGTACGTACAGGGACATCACTTTATTTTTACCAACATTTTTAACATTAACCTGGCTATACTCGGAAACACTGTTGCCCCCTTCCATTACAAGAGTTTGATGTTACTAGTGCAATATGTAAACAAATCATTTTACTAGGTATAGGACGAGAGAAAAGTAGTGTATCCATTTATGTTGTAGGGAAATACGATATTACGATTTTCAGTTTGATCATCACTTTTACGGAATTTATAAAAATACAGTAGAGTAGTAACATTTTTTTTTTTCAAAAACTGAACTTTTCAGGTGGCTATGTTCGTTATGTAATGTCTACTTTATTTAGCATATTAATTATTGATGTTAACATACAACACAGAGAGTGCATTGAAATTGAGGGGGTCATAAGTAAAGGGCTGTAAGTGCACTTAAGTTACTTTTGAGAAAATGGGGTTTAAATATTTAAGCTTTCGTAAAATCAGTGAAATTTTTATTTAAATTTTAATGTGTGATGCGATTAAAATATCCCTTTGCCACTAAAATTTTAGATACTTTTTCTTACATTGGATGCACTTAACTCATGTCATTACAAATGTCATTAGCATTCCTTTGCTTCTAGCCACCTCAATTCAAAAAAAGATAATCTGAATTTTTAAACAAGTTGCTGAAAATGGTTGCCGTTCATTACAATGCAGGCTTCAATTCAGTACGCATATTACTAAAAACATTTTGAAGCATATTCTATGAAATCGAATTTATCGTTTCTTGAATATAATTTTTAGTACGATATTATTAATATAGGTTCTTTCTTCTATAGAAAACGCAATCATATTTATGAAACACACTATACACTGCAGTGTTTACTTCACTGCTTGAAGACTTCGAATGCAACAGCGGCCGTAAGTTTGTGTGTCTGACGGGAGCAAGAACATTAGTGAAGGGGTGAGAGTGAAGTACATTCTGAAATGCAGGTACAATAAAAATGCAAGTAAAAATAAAATGATGTCCCTTTATAAGAGGTACGAAGTTAAAACTTACAGCTGAGCAAAATTTTGTATGTATTTATACAAAGTAATTAATTCGTATTCTCCACTGTGGATCTATAACGTACATGCTTTCCCACCAAACGGTCCGAGGTTGACACCCGGCATGGGAGGAGATTTAGCCTATATCCATTCCATGGGACTAGGTGTTTCTTGATTTATGACTGTCCTGTATTGTCTCCGAGGTGGGATCAGGAAATTCTCGTCACGGAAATGCTAGCCATTATACCACCTCGTCACTGATTTTTAGTCATCCGGTTTTCTGGTCACCATGGCTTTTTTGTCACCAGCGTTCTTTGTCATATCGACCTTTTATCACCCTCCCTTGGTCACCTGTTTGGTACAAATGAAAGGTGAATCATCGTACATACAATAACAATTTAATTTAGTAGGGTGTGTATACGATAGTTTGTAATTTATGTTTCAAAATTCCCAGTTAGATTACGTCCAATGCCTCTTATATAAGTAAGCACATCTCCTTTTTTTAGAATATGGCTATCATTCAATAATAGGATAAATTCTTTTATCCAAATTCTCGTACTTCTTCTTTTTAAGCGAAGAGGAATGTCCTCTTTCTAGTCGCTTAATATCTTGATGTATCCTGTCTGTTTTACTCCGCAGTAACTGCAGGACAGATAGTAAGGAAGGATTAGACTCTCCCACGAGAGTGTTTAGGCGCCTATCCCATGTCTCGCACGTGTTAATGGATACAGGAAGATTCTCCTCTAGTCCTTATATAACATTTCCATACACTCAGAGAAAATTACCTATCGTAGCTCTCCAAGTGCATCACGATGCTGGGTGGGCAACGGTCTCATACACTGGCCGAAATTGCACGAGAAAATTTCTTCCCCCATGAGGACTCGAACCAGCGCGCATTCCTTAACGCGAGTCCTAGGCAGGTTGCCTTAAACCATGACGCCACGGCGCGGGACTGAATCTTAATTACGGTATCGAAATTAATATAATTATTCTCTACCACAAGCGTAACCAGCGAATAGGGATTATAAAGAATGGACACTGAGCGAATTTTCCTGGGTTTTGTTTCTCTGTGCGCCGGCGTTTAGTTCCACTTTCAAGCGCTAGAGGTTAGTGTAATCGAGCATACGCTAAGATAATAATTGAGAATAGAATTGAGACACAGGATCCAAACATCGCCTACCTTATTGCATAATCCAGTAACGCTTTGCTTCAAATAAATTCAAGTTAACAGCTTTTCCTTATTTCTCAGAGACAAACTAGTTGTAATAATATAATTTTTATATTTCAGATATAATAAATTATATTATAAAATAATATAATACATTATAAAAATAAGTATCGAATTCGTTTAATATTTGTATATAATATAATACAGGTATGTGGTTTTACTTCTCGTAAGAGTTTTGTTTTTCCATTTTCAGTGCTATCAAATCATTACATATTTTAAATGTTGTTGGAGTCAACGTCTCAACTCTCATTATAAAAGAACTCTAGAGTCTAGACATTACAGTTAATGACGGATTTATTATTTTATGGATCCAATTTATTTTATTTGATACATAATGTACCTAGATGTATTAATTATATGAGTTATATTTCCGCTGTGTCGACTGCTAGCTGGTGTGATGTCAGCGCCAACTCTAGGGAGAAAGCAGAATCTCACGCTTTAGCTGGCTTGGAGGTCATTGAAATCAGTCCGGCTACATCAAAGGTACCGACGCGAAGTGTCCATTCTTTATAATCCCTATTCGCTGGCGTAATTAGACGTATTGTAAAAAAAAACAATGCGCATACGAAATAAAATATAATAACAATATGTAAATTTTATGAACACCCGGTATACTTTAACGTCAATCGGAACATCTATTGGATGGGTTGTGACATGTAGTTAACTACATGGTACGGGCTTCGACTACCGATATCAAGTTGATTGAAGAGGCATGCAGGACGATTTAAGTGGACAGCTGCCAAACGGCGCGTGGAAAAGAAAGCAAACTCGAACGGAACTGACGCGGCTAGAGGAGCTTCATAATGAGTTTCAGGCCCTCCACGGCATCGT
The DNA here is from genome assembly GCA_025594305.2 of Periplaneta americana. Classification (NCBI taxonomy): domain Eukaryota; kingdom Metazoa; phylum Arthropoda; class Insecta; order Blattodea; family Blattidae; genus Periplaneta; species Periplaneta americana. The sequence goes on along the minus strand of JAJSOF020000027.1, from coordinate 97,551,481 downwards.
GAGTGACGCGACGGCACTCGAAATCGATTTAAAACCATACTCCAACACGAGAATGACAGGTGGGGGAATTGAATCGTTGTTGGCATAAAAAGGAAATGCAAACTAAAACTTTCACTAAATTAAAATTACACCGAACAGTCTTGTCTAAAAGTTCAACGAACGGTCGAGCAATGTTAGAAAAACACACACGATATAATGTATACGAAATATTTCTCCCAGTACTCATTTCAAACTACAATACAAGTTGATATTCTAGGTAATGTAATTCCTAAGCCATGGTAATGTTATATTCAGAGCATAAGACAACAGATTCAGCTACTTGTAAATAGTTACAGTTGATTTAGAACCTTCAAAATGGATTAATCGGGGCGAACATTGCCTGCTGAAATAGATACTACTACTACTACCACTACCACTACCACTACCACTACCACTACCACTACTACTACTACTATTATTATTATTATTATTATTATTATTATTATTATTATTATTATTATTATTTTTTAGTAGGTTATTTTACGACGATTTATCAACATCTCACGTTAGTTAGCGTCTGAATGAAATGAAGGTGATGACGGTAACTGAGTCCGGGGTTCAGCACCAATAGCTACCTAGCATTTGGTCATATTGGGTTAAAGCAACACCGGAAAAAAAAAAAAAAACTCAACTAGGTAACTTGTCCCGACCGGGATTCGAACCTGGGCCATCTAGTTTCGCGGCCAGACGCGCTAACCGTTACTCCACAGGTGTGGACTATTATTATTATTATTATTATTAGGTTATTTTACGACGCTGTATTAACATCTCAGGTTATTTAGCGCCTGAATGAAATGAAGGTGATAATGCCGGTGAAATGAGTCCGGTTCAGCACTAATAGTTACCCAGCATTTGCTCATATTGGGTTGAGGGAAAACCACTGAAAAAACCTCAACCAGGTAACTTGACCCGACCGGGATTCGAACCTGGGCCACCTGGTTTCGCGGCCAGACTCGTTAAGCGTTACTCCACAGGTGTGGACTATTATTATTATTATTATTATTATTATTATTATTATTATTATTACTATTATTATTATTATTATTATTATTATTATTATTATTATTATTATTAGTTGGTTATTTTACGGCGCTTTATGAACATCTCAGGTTATTTAGCGTCTGAATGAAATGAAGGTATAATGCCAGTGAAATGTGTCCGAGGTCCAGCACCAACAGTTACCCAGCATTTGCTCATATTGGGTTGAGGGAAAACCACGGAAAAACCTCAACTAGATAACTTGCCGTGACCGCCACCTGGTTTCGCGGCTAGACGCGCTAACCGTTACTCCACAGGTGTGGATTATTATTATTATTATTATTATTATTATTATTATTATTTATTATTATCACCATTATTATTGTTATTATTATTATTATTATTTATTATCACCATTATTATTGTTATTATTATTATTATTATTATTATTATTATTATTATTATTATTATTATTATTATTATTTTAGTAGGTTATTTTACGACGATTTATCAACATCTCACGTTAGTTAGCGTCTGAATGAAATGAAGGTGATAACGATAACTGAGTCCGGGGTTCAGCACCAATAGCTACCTAGCATTTGATCATATTGGGTTAAGGCAAAACACCGGAAAAAAACTCAACTAGGTAACTTGCCCCGACCGGGATTCGAACTTGGGCCATCTATTTTCGCGGCCAGAAGCTCTAACCGTTACTACATAGGTGTGGATTATTATTATTATTATTATTATTATTATTATTATTATTATTATTAGGTTATTTTACGACGCTGTATTAACATCTCAGGTTATTTAGCGACTGAATGAAATGAAGGTATAATGCCAGTGAAATGTGTCCGAGGTCCAGCACCAACAGTTACCCAGTATTTGCTCATATTGGGTTGAGGGAAAACCACGGAAAATACCTCAACTAGATAACTTGCCGCGACCGCCACCTGGTTTCGCGGCTAGAGGCGCTAACCGTTAATCCACAGGTGTGGACTATTATTATTATTATTATTATTATTATTATTATTATTTGGTTATTTTACGACGCTTTATCAACACCTCAGGTTATTTAGCGTCTGAATGAAATGAAGGTGATAATGCCCGTGAAATGAGTCCGGGTTCAGCACTAATAGTTACCCAGCATTTGCTCATACTGGGCTGGGGAAAACCCCGGAAAAAACCTCAACCAGGTAGGCCTAACTTGTCCCGATCGCGCTAACCATTACTACATAGGTGTGGACTATTATTACTATTATTATTATAATAATAATAATTATTATTATTATTAGTTGGTTATTTTACGACGCTTTATCAACACCTCAGGTTATTTAGCGTCTGAATGAAATGAAGGTGATAATGCCCGTGAAATGAGTCCGGGTTCAGCACTAATAGTTACCCAGCATTTGCTCATACTGGGCTGAGGGAAAACCCCGGAAAAAACCTCAACCAGGTAGGCCTAACTTGTCCCGATCGCGCTAACCATTACTACATAGGTGTGGACTATTATTATTACTATTATTATTATAATTATTATTATTATTAGTTGATTATTTTACGGCGCTTTATCAACATCTCAGGTTATTTAGCGTCTGAATGAAATGAGGGTGATAATGAAGGCGAAATGATTCCGTGGTTCAGTACCAATAGTTATCCAGCATTTTCTCATATTGGGTTGAGGGAAAACCCTGAAAAACTCAACCAGATAACTTGCTCCGACCGGGATTCGAACCTAGGCCACCTGGTTTCGCGGCCAGACGCGCTAACCGTTATTCTACAGGTGTGGGCTATTGTAAAAAATTGTAGAAAATTATAAAGAATTGTAGAAAATCGCAAGATTGTAAAAATTGTAATTTATAATATTGTAAAATTTTGACTTGTTCCACATCTTAAAGCTTCATTGCTAATGCAAGATCTATGGAATATAATAAATGAGATGAAATGAAAAAAAAAATTATTATTATATTCGGGGCGGACAAAAACTAGCAACTGCTGCCTTGCAGTTTAGCATTGGATCACTGAAGGCTAGAGGAAGAAAACCTCGATCAAAAATTATCCAGCCCTCCCGTTGGGCGTTGCAGCGATGGGCTAGCTGTCATTCTACATTAAAATGTTTAATTTATAAAATGTCCAAACTTAAGGAAGCCGGACAGAATACTTTAACACTACGTAACAAAAATAAACTGACAGTTAATGTGAAACAGAAAAAAAAATGTTCAGAGTTTTAAATATCTTGGTTCAATTTTGATAAAAAAAACGACAAATTTAGAAATTGAAAGAAGATTAATTGCTGGTGAGGGAATTATTTTTTTAAGGCACTGCTACAATAGTACATTATGCAACGAGCCTATAATGGTAGTAATTAAGACGCGAGTATGTTTGTTTATGAAACGAGAGCAAGCGAGTTTCATAATTTTCATATGAGCGTCTTAATTACCATTATAGGCTAGATTCATACGACATTTTATGCTCGACCATATTTCTAATTTGAAATTATTCATAAGTATTCATGTTATGTTTATGTAAGTGAGGAGCGGAACTGACCTAAATTGTGAGATGTGCGCAGACGCGAAAGTATTGATTTTTTCCGAGGCACGAATGTCATTGACCTTGATATAATTTAGAGAATAACATGAACATTAGTCTTGTTATAACCTGGAAATTGATTTAGAATTGAAAAACGAGATGACAAATTGAATTTATTTGAATATTATTTACAATTAACGCTAATTATTATAGTAACAGAACATAACCTTCTGCGACAGTATTGGATTTTCAGCCTCCGTGACGTTTCGATAATTGTCTTTCGATTGCATATCCGAGAATAATCGATACTTGCGGTTTTATAATGGTACAATGGTGATTTTCATTTGCTGAACAACTGAATTATAATGAATAGGTATACTTTAATGAGATGCATTAAAGAGCTACTACCAGGTATATAATTACTACATTTTGGCATGGTCGAGCATAAAGCATTTTATTATATGGGGCAGAAATATGGACAGTGATCAGACTACAAGCTGAGATGTTAATGGTAGTAGAAATGGATTTTTGGAGGTCAGCAAGAATATCAAGAAAAGATAAAATTGGAAATAATAGAATCAGAGATATTATGCAGGTGGACAGAAATATTTTAGAAGCAATAAAAGGAAAACGTTTGAATTAGTGTGGAAATTTAAAACGAATGACTGAGAACAGAATACATTTAAAGATACTAAATTGAACGGCGGAGGGAACAAGAGGAAGGGGTAGGACAGAGAATGTTGGACATGGACATTTGGTGACAGCGGATTGGTTTGGGTTGCACAACCATAATAATCAGCGTTATCATTCTCAAATCATCTCAGCAATTCTTAACATTTCCCTGTTATTTAAAAAGAACTGAAAAATGCATAAATAAGGCCATAAGAATATTTTAACATGACATAACAAAAATAAGCGGATTTTGAGGACAGTTAATGTGAAAAAAAAAAACAAACAAAAAGTTCAGAGTTTTAAATATCTTCGTTCAATTTTTAAAAACAAACGACAAAGTTAGAAAATGAAAGAAGGTCAATTTTATGGATTAGGAAGATTTTGTAGAACACTAAAAAAATAGTTTTAAGCCACTTCTACATAGCACTTTATTATAATTTAATTTTCGTGTTTCTTTTCTTTTTATTATTATTTTATTACATTTCATTTTGTTATATTATTCCTTACGTTTTCCATATTAACTATTTGTACTAAATGAGTTGCTTTTACTATATTCCAATGCATTTTAATTTCTTTTTTTCTATTATGGTATTATTTTCATGTTGTTGAGTGTTGATATTATTATGCTATTATTATTTTTTTTTGTAATATGTTAGTATTCTGTTCTTTAACTTTTTGTTAAATGTTCAATGCTTGTATACTTTGTGACCTGGTAGAGTGTAAGGGAAGGCCCTATGGCCTTAACTCTGCCAGTAGGCCTATAAATAAAGAATTATTATTATTATTATTATTATTATTATTATTATTATTATTATTATTATTATTATTATTATTAGGAACATAAAATCCAGACGTTTGAGATGGGCAGGACATGTAGCACGTATGGGCGAATCCAGAAATGCATATAGAGTGTTAGTTGGGAGGCCGGAGGAAAAAGACCTTTAGGGAGGCCGAGACGTAGATGGGAAGATAATATTAAAATGGATTTGAGGGAGGTAGGATATGATGGTAGAGACTGGATTAATCTTGCTCAGGATAGGGACCAATGGTGGGCTTATGTGAGGGCGGCAATGAACCTACGGGTTCCTTAAAAGTCTGTAAGTATTATTATTATTATTATTATTATTATTATTATTATTATTATTATTATTATACGGGGAAGAAACATGGACAGTGATCAGACTACAAGTCGAGAGATTAATGGTAGTGGAAATGGATCTTTGGAGGTCAGCAAGAATATCAAGAAAAGATAAAATTGGAAATAATAGAATCAGAGAAATTATGAAAATAGATAGACGGAAAACGTTTGAATTAATGTGGACATTTAAGTCGAATGACTGAGAACAGAATACAATTAAAGATATTAAATTGAACGGTGGAGGGAACAAGACGAAGGGGTAGGCCAGAGAATGTTGGGCATGGACATTTGGCGACAGCAGATTGGTTTGGGTCGCACAATCATAATAATCAGCGTTATCATTCTCAAATCATCTCAGCAACTCTTAGGGTCGATTTCTAAAACGAGGTCTAGACCACGACCGTGGCTTTAAACCCGCGTTTGGGTTTATGAAACGAGGTCTTTTTCATTTTTCTGAGCCATGGCTCGAAACCACGGTCTGAAGCAGAGACCACGGCTGGGGCAGGTTTAAAACCATGGCTTCATGTATACAAGATGGAAGTAGTAGATCAGCTGGATCATTATCAAAGAAAAATTTGTGTCTACGATTATTAAATCTCCAGGTTAAAGTGATGAGAAACAGAAATAATTCTTCGTAATTATACAACGATAATAATTTATTACAGACGAATATTTCGATTTTCGAAGGAATCAACGCAAAATTGAGCAAGAATGCTAAATAATATTCTGCAACGAAATACAAGAGGCGGCAGGTTGGCCATTTTTTTTACACCTTCTTGTTCCTTTGAGGGAAATAAAATACAATATTTTGTGCGAGATCGTGTGTATTTGCTTGTTTTCCGCACAGAACCAATACGCGGTAAGTGTGAAATACCACATTCAGTATTCCCAACGTAACACACATAACAATTTCCCTCTTCTTACCGCTTAAGCGCGACATTCATTTTACTGCTTTAGGCTTGTAACACATTATTTTTAGAGACGTTTAACTTAGTAATAATTATAAATTGGGAACTTACCACTGCAATTTCACCTAAATTGCAATGTTAATTATTGTTTTTAAATATTTGCGAAAATTAAGTAAAGTCTACTACTCCACAAAACTTATTGCATTCCTGATACAAGTAACATTAAGGAAGCCGTGAAAAAATCAACAAGATTCCAGATGCGGATGTTATTACTGCAATATGTTATATAAATAATATTGTTAAAATATTAAAATGAAAAATTAATCATTACATAACCTTACAGTTTGTTTTAAGTTAGAATTTATAGACTGGGGGAAAAAAAGACAGACGTATATCACGGCCTGCTGGAGTATAGTAAACACAGAAAACATTTTATAGCAACAATGTTGAAGAAAGATATTTTGGTTTTCCGAAGTTGCCGTCATTAAACAGAAACCAAGATGGAGATTTCATTGCAACTAATTAGAAATTCGTCTTTCAGGTATGTAATAAACGATCTTCGCACAAAATAATGTACGATACACGAGCGGTATGTTTGTTTTCATATTCTCGGAAATTAAAAAGCTCAACTACGTTTCGCTTTTTCAATCTTTTCCTCGACAATGAAAACGTCAACATACCGCTCTTGTAACGTATATTACTATTATATTAACTATACCTTTATGTCTATAGGACGATATGACTTAATTCTTAGTCTTTACAGTAGTTTTTGACATTTTATTTAATACTCGAAAATAATGTGGGCCTGCAAGAAAATGAAGAAAACGTGATTTTGTCTTCTTACTTTAAGTTTTATGCTATTGGGGCCAATTATATGTGAAAATACAACCATATTATATTTTAGGTGTGTGGATAAGCTTCAGGGCTTCTACCGCGTTGTCTTGGTGTTATTGGCTGACGTTTCGATCGCTGTGTTGTGGCCATCTTCAGAGCAGTTGGTATCAAGGTCACTCTTTCGGACCTTATGAGGGCCAGTATTTAATATGAATACTCCCCTTCATACAGACCTCAACCGGATTGGACAACGTAGGACCAATCAGATGCCAGAAGGAGAACCTACGACCGATCATAGCAAGTACTCCCCCCCCCATCGAGACTACTATAAGAGTTGGCAGACTATTTCCTTATCCAACAACTGCTCTGAAGATGGCCACAACACAGCGGTCGAAACGTCAGCCAATAACACCAAGACAACGCGGTAGAAGCCCTGAAGCTTATCCACACACCATGTTCACCAACCGCGGAAGCCTACGCGAACATATTATATTTTAGTTTCAATTCAAATTTTAATCCAGTTAATATTTAGGTTATTAGGCCTAATTCCTTATAACCGGGTTTTCAGGTGGTTAATGTTGGTAGTAGTTATGAACAAATTATGAACTACAATATAAACGCTCGATTCGTGCTAATTATTTGGTCAATATCATTCTGATTCCTAAAAATCCGTTCCCTATTAAATACTAAGTAATGCTAGTATTAAAGCACATATATTCTGTAAATTAGTGAATACAACAATACCTTAGCTGAGAACAAAAGAATGTGACTTACTGCAATTCAATAAGAATATTAATCCTGATGTTCATTTCTTTCTAATATCGACTGTTTATCAGGAATAAAAATCGATTCTTAGCTGCGTTGCCATATACAGAGTCATCATTTTATTTTACTTCAATTTTTATTGTACCTGAGTTTTTGAATGTACTTCACTCCCACCCCTTCTACTAACGAAGTTCCATCTGTCCCACACACAACCAAGGCCGCATATAAGAGTAAGCAGTACTGAGTTAGTGAATATAGTACGTTTCAGAAATATGTTCGTGTTTTCTAGTGACGAAAACTTACAATACTGAATCATATTTTCGCACAGGTACTGTCGTCCGTTTGTCTACGCCGCATCCCGATTTTTCCCACCTGCTTCTGCTCGCTCCATTGTAAAGACTAGTGGCTGGGCTTTCTTAGCTCTTTTCTGAAAACATTAATTTCTGTTAGGAGTTAATTGGACGTCTACGTAATATTATGCAACTCTTTAAAATAACTTAAATAAAAGAGCCTGGTTAAGTAATTAACTATCACGTGATTTCCCTCCTTTCTACGATCCTGTGACATAACCATTTGGACGGACAGTAGATAGCATGTCTGAGCAATTTTTTCTTTTCGGATCCGGAAGAAGTGAAGATTGAATTTACAGTACGTAAGGTACTCTTTTATAGAGTAAGTGTAGAATTATTTCAACATGAGTTACTAGTACGAAGGATGAAACTGGTAATTGGAATTACGTACAATAGTCTATAGTGCGATAATATACACAAAAGAACTGAAGCCTGTATCGAAATGCAAGGCCACCATTTTCAATAGGCCTAATGTGTTTAAATATCCATATTATGATTATGTTTCATTTTAACTTCATTCTCTATATTGTACGCTAATGTGCTGTAGACAGTATAATATACACTGCATAATGAATATGTTCGCATGGATAACTCAGTTCGTGAGTAAAAATACTTATTGTTAACACTGTACTGTAACTATTTTGATTAAACAAAACCTAACGAAAATTATCAAACTCAAACTTGCGATATTTCCTACTTTACGTAAATGGATGAACTACTTTTCTTCCCTCCTATACCTAGTAAAGTGATTTGTTTGTATTTTACGCTAGTATCACCGAACTCCAGTCGTGGAAGGGGGTAGCAAACAGTGTTTCCGGGTCTCAACTATTAAACCAAAGGTATAGACAGGTTAATATTAAAAATGTTAGTAAAAATAAAATGATGCCCCTGTATAAAACCCACGAACCTCGGTTTCTCAAGCCGCGTCTCGACTTCGTTTTATAAATCGCATAAGGATCGCTGTTTAAAAGCCGAGGTTTAGAACCACGATTTCGTCCGTGTTTTAGAAATCGACCCAACATTTCCCTGTTATTTAAAACTACTGAAAAATGCATAAATAAGACGATATATTTCAAGAAAACTAGTTCTCCGATACACAATTTATTAGCCACACACAAGCATTTGGTTAGAAAAGCGGAACAATAAAATGAATTTCTTGTAAAATCTTGTAGACTCGCCTTTTTAACAACCTGATGTGATTGGAAACGTGAACAGTTTTCTTATGGCACCCACCGAGGCAGCTGATAATGTGTCTCTATTGTTTTCTCGTTAAAGGAGTGTAGTCCTAACAACAAAGACTGGAGGGAACAGGTCCTCTCCTCAGTTGAGTGCAGGGAGACGTGAAGGCCAAATGGTTACCGGTTGTTATATACTGGGGAGGAAGTTGAAATAATTGGAGGTGGACTTCTTTCAAAAGGCTTGAGACAACTTGTGAACATCTCGACTTCCTCCTAACAGCCAGTTACGGCAGTCTCTAATGATATAAGACGGTTTCTTGTCTTTTAGCAGAGAGTTTTCTCTGTCTTCATGAAGAGAAACTTACACTCCGCTTTATTTTGCAGAAAATTTTCAGATAAATAAATACTCATGTTAATTTTATGTGCATTACATGAAATATTTTTATTTAAATTTATTTCAGAATAATCAACATTTATCTTTACTTTGTTCAAAATATAAAGTACAGTAGCGTGCAAATTAATCCGAACACGACATATTTACATTTTCTGTCATTGTTGGCCTCACAGCTGCTCATACCGCTTTAATTGACACCTGTAGTACGTGTAATTCCGTTGTTGAAGGTCTGTCGTTATTATTTTTTTATAATATGTGACATTTTGCCTGTCCTTTTGTACTTATAAGCATTTCAGTTGTGTTGAAGACTTAATACTGCAATCCTGTGTACATTCTGTCGTCTTCACAAATGGATACAACTCCACGAAAACGGTCTAAAATTATAACATTAGCAGAGCATTCTTCTACGACACAGAGGCAAATTGCTGCAGAATGTCACATCGGTTTGGCTACTGTTAATTCGATCATAAAACTATACAGGGAGACTGGATCCATCACACCCCAGAAAAAAGGGAACTGTAGCCGGAAAAGGAAGACTTCACCTGCAGATGATCGTTTAATTGTCAGAAGGAAAAGTAAATTAAATCCTAGACTAACTGCTGTCGACTTAACCCGCGAGTTAATGGCTACCATTGGGGCGAATATTCACGTCACAACAGTGTGGCGTAGGCTTTTCGAAGCTGGACGAAGGGCTCGTAAGCCTATTAAGAAGCAACTGCTAACCCCTGTTATGTGCAAAAAACGCTTAATGTGGGCAAAATTACATCAACACTGGACAGTGAATGACTGGAAGAATGTACTTTTTTCCGATGAGTCTCATTTCGAGGTCCACGGCCACCGTGTTTCTTACGTACGGATAGGATCCGAAAAAGTAACAGCAGCTCACCTCCAACAAGCACCCAAATACCCCCTAAAGTAATGTTTTGGGGTTGTTTTACACATGAAGGGCCTGGAGCATTAATACCTATCAAGGGAATGATGAATTCTGACAAATATATTCACTTATTGGAAACCAGAATCGTACCCCAGCTCCAAAAATCATTTCCGGATGGCAGAGGTGTGTTTCAACAAGACCTTTCACCATGCCATACGTCTCGAAAAACTACAGAATTCTTCAACAAGAAGAATATTCAGGTACACCCCTGGCCAGGCAACTCACCCGACATCAACCTCATTGAGAACTTGTGGTCAATTTGCAAAAGAAGAATGCAAAAAATGGATTGTTCTACAAAGGAGAAAATGATTTCTGCCCTCATTGGTGTATGGTTTCGCGATGAAGAAATGAAGAATATTTGTGGGAAATTAGTGGAATCCATGCCAAATCGTCTCAGAGCTGTTCTTAGGAACAAGGGAGGCCACATAGATTACTGAGGTATGTCTTAGATCCTTTTTTTTTATCCCGTTTGAATGTTTTTGCATAATTAATTACGTTGTTCGGATTAATTTGCATGCTACTGTATTTAAAGAAGATATCCGAAGTTTATAATTAAATATCATACTTCCCGAACATATAGTAATCAGCTATAATAAGTTACTATGAAGAGGAAATTCTTCGAAATATATAATTGACTACTTACAATATAACGCACTAGACTTACTTTGTCTCCTTTATGTTTTAGTAGAAATTTTGAAAAATTTTCTGTTTTCGCTGTATTTGAATGCGATTAATGTTTGGATTTTACTCCCTCGTACGAAAATTTAAATTCTATGGCATTTCGGAACAGCTTAGACTCATTCCCCAGGATACTGTTGACAGAGATATGAAGATATCGCCTAATCTTCAGTGAAAATTTTGATCGAAATAATGAAGAATCACATGACGCAATATGAGCGGCTATTGTAATTGTATCATCCTGGTTGTATTGTATTGTATTGTATTGTATTGTATTTATTAACATTCCATGGTATTCATACATTGCTTTGCAGCTAGAATATGGAAGTCAAAAAACTTAATACTATTATAAAGTCTTACTTTATAGTCACAGTTTAGATTATATATATATATATATATATATATATATGTATACACGAGATTTACAATATAGTCTACAAGTACAACACATAGTTTTAGTATCAATTTCATGAAGTGTCATTTAATGTCATGAATTCATTTACAGAATAGAAGGCGTGAAAAATTAGGCACTTCTTTAATTTGGCCCTAAATAATCTTATGTTTTGAGTTTCATTTTTTATATCGATAGGGAGGCTATTACAAATTTTTACTGCCATATAACGCACTCCTTTTTCATAGCACGATAGACTTGCCGATGGAGTGGAAGAGAAGGCCGAATGACCTTACTCTGCCAGTCAAAATAAACCACTATTATTATTATTATTATTATTATTATTATTATTATATTGCTATTTCTTTTAATAACCAGTGGTGTTACAGTCCTTTAAAGACTCAGAACGACCAGAAGGATGCTGGCCTCACGACCACATGCCGAAGCAGAGGTGGACGATCATCCAACCAGAATGGAGGAATCGTGTCTTGAGCACCATGATCCCCCCCCAGCCATTATAGCTGGCTTCCGTAACCGAATTTCGCTACCTATCGTAGCCCTCTAAGTGCAGCACGATGCTGGGTGAGCATCGGTTCCGTACACTGGCCGAATTTTCACGTGAAAATTTAATTCCCCAGGACTCTAACCAGCGCGCATTCCGTAACGGGAGTCCTAGGCAGGATGCCTTTTGTTATTTTTTTAGCTGTTCTTTTAACGACGCTGTATGAGCTGCTAGTTTATTTAGTGTCTATGGCAGGCCTGCACAAACAGCGCTCAACGAGCGCGCGCGCTCCTTTGGAGCGGGATAGCGGTGTTTACCGCTCGCCGAATCGGAGAGGAAGATACGTCAGAATGACATAGACTTGCTATAGGTAGAGGAGACGGAAACGACCACTCAGTTATCTAGTAGAATGCAGTGTGTAGGCCTATTCTTAGTAACTGTTTCACGTTGCTTACCTACTGCTACAGTACAGTATGGAGGAATCTAAAAGACGGAACATAACATTTAACGATTTACAGCTCGAACTTATTGATCTTCAATGTGACCTAGGGACTAAAGATCGTTTGAATAATACTACTAGCCTTGTTGAGTTTTACAAGACTAAACATTAGCAATAATATCCAGGACTACATAGGCTGGCTGTGAAAATGATTGCTATGTTTGGCTCAACATTTATATTTGTGAGCAACTGTTTTCTATAGTCAACTTTAATAAAGGCAGACATCGAACATCTGTAACTGATGTTTCATTACGATCAGTAAGCTACTGTTCCTTTCAGCTGCCAACAGCATAAAACTTCGTTTTGATGTACTGATGAATAAAAATATAAGAAAATGATATTGTACATTTAAGAAGCTATAGAATTTCTATTATTTCTGTAAAATAAATGTTTCTTTATTAATTAATAATAGTCGAAGATAGTTTTGCAAACACTGAAAGGGAATTCATTTCATGAACACTCGTAATAGTACTTCCTTTTGTGTATATTTTGTACGAGATCACCCCTTCTTCCAGTCCACCCTTATACAGAGCGCAGCTAATATCTGCATTCCGCTCATGAGCTGTGAGCCGGCTCGGAGAGCGCAAACCTTGTGCAGGCCTGGTCTATGGAATTGGTGATAGCGAGATGGTATTTGACGGTACGAGGCCGAAAATTCGCCATAGATTACCTGAAGTTCGCCTTACGGTTGGGAAAAACCTCGAAACAAACCAAACCAGGTAATCAGCCCAAGCGGGAATCGAAACCACGCCCAAACGCAGCTTCAGATCAGCGAATAAGCGCGCCTCATCCGAGAAACGTGGACGGATTTGCCGAGAGGCGATGCGTGCGATACGAAGTAGTGAACGCGGTTACATAACAATTACAGCAAAGATTGTCTTTTTCCGATCCGTGCGATTCGTCCGATGAGTGCGATACGATGTAGTGAACGCTTTCCTTTACTGTAAACTACGAAGAGGAAATTCTTCGAAAGATATAATTGACCGCTTACAATATAACGCACTAGACTTACTTTGCCAGGTATCTATGACTGCTATTAGATCCGAGGTTCGCATCATAAAGTTTAAGGCTGGTTCACAATAAACCGGGAACGGAAACGACGAGAGCGAAAACGTAAATGTTAAAATAAATGTATTTAAATGTGAACATTCACAATAGTTAATTGTGACTGCTCACATTTAAATACATTTATTTAACAATATTTCTGTTCTCGTTCTCGTTTTCGTTTCCGGTTTATTGTGGACCAACCTTTACTGTTATGAAAATAATGCCCCTTTACTCCATACTCAAATTTAGCCACAGTACAGTTACAAAAAGGACAAAGTGGGTAATGTCAGGAATGTAGAAAGAGGTTCACTGTTGGTATACTGTACAAGGAAAACCCCCTCTCATTCCACCGTGCTAACGGTCCTTGTAAAACACGAGGGCATGGATAAATATATAATAGGATGCGAAACTGCGGTCAGCACCATCTGGCAGTGGGAGGCTGAAATAAGATGATAAGCGCCCAACGTCGTGGGTGGTGAACATTAGAACTACGTGTTGGGTACATTACCCAAAGTTCTCTATTTATCCGTTCGAGATATTGCTCGAGGACTCGACGAGGAGCCAAGATGGCAGACAGAAACTTGCTAATAAGTGAACATAAAGTGATATTACGTGTGTGTATAAGCAGTGCATGTTAAACAGTGATGTTTATGGACGTTGTAAAAATAGTGTTGTTGAATGTATTGTAAAGTAATAGTAATATATTAAATTGAACTATCTAAGTAGTTCTTGCAGACTTTTCAATTGCGCTGCACAATAAATACCCAAAGAATACAATCCCAATTATCTAACCTTTTGCTTTATTTTTTTTGTTTGTGTCTGGTTATATTTCAATTGGGAAGTGTACAATAGATCTTTTATCTTCCTGTCAGCTCCGGTAAGAATTTTCAGTAGAAGCTGCTGTGAGGAATAAAAATGTAAATGTTTTATTTTAAATTGGGTTAGTTTTGAATATCGATGAGGGCGGGAGGGAATACTTTCTGCACAGTTTAACATTTTCGTCACCAGGTGCGCTGCTAAATGCATGGATTAATTACTCTTTTCGCTACTTGGTGCGCTGCTAGATGTAATAGTTAATGTTAATGTTTTTTAGGTATTGCTAGAAGTATTGATTTGTGTTTTTTTCTTTTTCTTTTTTAACCTAGATTAAAATTGCAAGTTTCTTGTTTATGTTAGTTAATTAGTTAGGATGGAATTAATTATGATACTAAATCACTCATTTAAAGTTTGTGTGACTGCAACCTGTGTATTTTTGTGTGGCTTTACTTTGTTTATAGTGTTTTTCTCTCTCTTTATTTCTTGTGTAGCTTTACTTTGTATATTATAGTGTATTTTTTTCTGTTTATTTCTATTATTGTATTTGTATTCCTGGCGTTGTGGAAGAGAAGGCCTGATGACCTTAACTACACCAGAATAAATAAATAAATAAATAAATAAATAAATAAATAAATAAATAAATAAATAAATAAATAAATAAATAACGCCCCTCCCTCTAACAGGTGGCAGCAAGATCATTTTCTACGACAGCGCCTCTAGTATGTGTTACGGGAAACTCGGTAAGTTTCGCATTCTATTATATATTCATCCATGACGAGGGTTCAATGAAACTCAACTCTAAACAGGGGGCAGAAATACACAACAGAACAAGATCGTCCAAATAGAACTATATGGGATGTCCAGCTTCTAGCTTCCAACACATAGAGGGTATGTAAAAAAAATGTTTGGTTCCAAGAAAATATTTCCAATATAATGAGGTGTCCAAATACAAAGGTTTCACTCCAGTAACACAAGGACAAAGCATTACAGATTTACGTACAACAGAGAACAACAAAGGATAGATGTTGACAGAGTCAGAAAACTCTGTGCAGCTGTAACAGACAAATGAGTCTTAACATAACATGGTTTGTAATGATGACGAAGGAAGATAACAGAATACATTATAGTAACAAATAAAATAACCAGTTACAACGAAAGAGAAGCACGAAAACTGTTCAGAATTATTAAGTTGAGTTGGAATGATGGATGGTGGTAGTAGTGGTAACAGTTATGTTGGTGGTAGTGATGGTGCTGGTAATATTGGTGATGCACGGTTGCGGTAATGATGAGAAACTGCAAAACTGATAATATGACATAAATAATAAAATGCACAAAGATGGATCTAGTAAGAACTGGCATAGCTCATGAGGTTGCAAGCTGAACTCGTAACTTCAAGTAAAGATCGGGCGTGGGTTCGCATCTAGTTTGGCAGTTTCATTCTTTTCTGGATATTTCTCCAACTGCAAAGCGCATATCAGGTAATTCCATGAAGAATCATCGTAATCATTCAGTCAAAGTGTGTCTCGGTATCACCAATTTCACAGACGCTAGATAAAGTCGCAGTTGATTAAATGTTGTTGAATAACCGTTAATTAGGAGTGATAATATAAGAAAAAACTTAATTTACTCTCTGATACAAATACGTCACATAAAAACAAAGGGAAAATCAGATGCAAATGACGGGAAATACCCGCATTCTACAAGTTCATAAATATTAACAAACTAGAACGAAATGTGAATTGAGGCAGAAATGGAGAGAGTCTGCTAATACTTTAAGTGGTGGTCGTTGTGGCGGTGGTGGCCATGCTACGGAAGAAAAAACAAAAACAAAATGAGAGAGAATGAGAGAGAGAGAGAGAGAGAGAGAGGAGAGAGTAGCTTGAATAGGAGGAGACAGAAATTTAAAAGCAATGAACCAACATCATCAGAAGGTACGGAAGTAATGAGGGAAAATTTATTCCATTTTTATTTATCAAAATTCTCAAAGGATAGCCCATGCTGGGAATCGAAACATGATCCCCTGGATGAGTGTAGTTACATAGTTACTGCTGACCCTCATGTGAGATAGGTTATCAGCTGTCAGCTTTGCGTCGATAAATCTATTTTAACCATATGAAGAATTTGGTGTAATTATTAGAAATACGTTAAATTTACAAATTAGTAAGATTGTTTACTAATATTCATAAACATCATAGCCTACTAGGAAAATTATTTTTTAAATTCTATAACTTACTAATGGTCAAGATACCTGTGATGAGGTTCTGACTGATATGTAGGCCTACATCTATTATCAGGCAGTACAATAATGTTTGACAATAACTTGATTTAGGCCAAAATTATATGAATACTTACTTAACAGATTCATTACTGATTAATATTATTTATTTAACTAGCTAGCTAATGAGTACAAATTATATTTATAAAACAAAAATGTTTCTAGCCACTACCGTAAGAGCCAGGCTCGTGTACGGTGTGGTCTTAGTCAATAATACTTATAACATAAAATTTACAAGGACAGTTTACTAAATACAGTAACTTAATTTAAACCAATAAATTCAACACAAGAGTAAGAATAAAGAAGAAAAAGAAAAAGAGAGAAAAATACACATTTAATATAAATTGACAATCTAACAGAAGCCAATGATATTCAATAAAAACATGAATATAGTCGACAGAAATAAAAGGTAAAAAAAATACATTTGTTAATATTATATATCATGGATAATTTTACAAATTTCTTTTTTAAAAGCTTCAATTTTAAAATATTTCAAATTTGGAAAATGGTTTGTAATTTTATTATAAAGTCTTGGGCCGAAACTAGCACCATGTTTAAGAGCTGCACTTATATGACATTTAGGCTCAATTAATGGGAAAGTAGACTTTTGTCTCCATTACATTAATATTCTCATTATATAAATGTATCTTAGATTTATATTTTTTTCTCCCTATAACATAGTTCTAGTAAACTTATATTAAATTAATTCTCATCATTTTAACCAACTAGCTACTTCAACTTAATTATAATTTTATTCTTTACATATTTCATGTAGACTGAATTGAATTACATTAACTCATAAATTTATTACTTTATCTTATAGGTTTATCTCGATTTAAATAAACATGTACTAGCCGTTAAAACTTAACTGAAGAATATTGCAGGAGAATCTTTTAAGTGTAGATTAAATATTCGTAATTTAAATATGTATGTAACTTGTATTGATTAAGGCTGGTAGAGTGGAAGAGAAGACCTTACGGCCTTAACTGTTCCAGCAAAAATAAAGGATAAATCGCAATATTGCGAACGCCAGTAGGGGAAGTTATCCCCACCCACATGAAATGTGCATTCGATACAACACTCACCTATCACGTAGAGTGTCTGATGAGCTAGTAGGGGAAAAGTGGAAGGGGTCGCGGGCGGAGCTTCTACGTTCGCTATATTGCGATTTGCCCAAAATAAAACACACTACAGTATTCTATTCTACATCTCATTTGCCGATATGTGTCAGAGGAAGAACTATTTTATTGTTTGTATACATCTAGTGTAGACCTAATATGTTACTATTCAGCGATGTATGCAATGGAGGGAGAAAGTAACTGACCACCCTACCCCATTATCTCCAGGCTTAGTTGCCTCATGAGTGATGCCTTATTAGTGCCAATTATGTCACTTATGAGGTTAACACCTGTCTTCGGACAGTTGACTAAACATTACAATAATTGTTTAATGATTTATCCGATCTGATAGCCAGCATGCTGACAACGAGGTCACCCTATAAATTGAATATTTGAATTTCTTATAGCATGGGTTTTTTTTTTGATAAATCGCAATATAGCGAACGCCAGTAGGGGAAGTTATCCCCACCCACATGAAATGTGCATTCGATACAACACTCGCCTATCACGTAGATTGTCTGATGACCTTGTAGGGGAAAAGAGGAAGGGGTCGTGGGCGGAGCTTCTACGTTCGCTATATTGCGATTTGCCCGTTTTTTTTAAATGCAGAAGGAATCGTCCCGCCTGGAGTTTACACCGGTCGGATAAGCTAGCCAATGGCATTTAGGGGTTGCTTGTTCCTCTCTCCTACTACCTGCAACCCGTAAATATCATTGGCCTGCTAATCGATCGGTTTAAAACTATTGGCGGGACTATTGCTTCTGTACAAAAAAACATACTTTAGTGCTTTCAGGTTGTGCTTATTGATGGCGTTACTACTCAACAATGAGACGTTGAAACTTGTGTTCAAGTTTCTGCCCAGCGAAGAAAAATTACACGAGAGCCGAACCGAGAAATGAATCCGGGACTTCAAGATCTAATAGCCAACTTGCTGACCACTAGACTACGAAAACAGTCCTGTTTCAGGTTGAACAGTAATTATCATTATCGATAAACAACAGATTGTTTTTATTTATTTTCACAAGTGATAACCCAAGTTTGTAATAAATGAGCGGTGGCCATCTTCTGCAGCGTCGAAAATCTCCTACCATGACGCGTGACTTGGTCCAACAGAAAGAACATCTTTATCACAGCTGTGAACATTCGTAGTCACGCCAGGTGTGAGAAAATTGCATCTTGGCTGACAGGATTGGAGAACCGCTTGAAAGACTCTAGTTTCATTAAGATGTCATTTAACTAGACACATTCTCAGATTTTCCCAGCATGATAACCTTGTTCCAATTTCACTCGGGTTTCTCAACAACAAAAAAAAATGCAGTATGTTTTTCTGTTTTAGGGAGAATTTCCTTTCGAACAAGATCCTAGTTTTTATAGTCAATGTTGCAGAGTAATTTAAGACAGATATCTTCGTCAATTGTTTCCTGATTACTAGGGCTAGGATTTTTATGAAATTGCATCTTTTTTCTAGTAAGCCAGAAACATTGCTGCTTTAGTATTTATATGTTATGTGATAAACTGAGTGTTTTAAGACATATTTGTTAGCGCATTTTTTTGCATTTTTTTCCTCGTACAACTCATAAGAGCATCTTTTGTCTTATTTGGACATTCTTTAGGCATTTTCATGTAATTTTGGCCATAATTCCCCATTATTAATATAAAATAGGGGAGAGTTGGATAGTATCGGACATCGGGTAATTTCGGACATGAGTTTCTTTCATCTACAACCAGATGATAGTACCTGAATTACATGGTTACGTTTCTGTGATGTCACATACAGGTACGTGACCACGTTATTCAGGTACTAACATCTCTGGTAGATGAAAGAAACGCACTGTCCGATATTACCCGATGTCCCCTACTCTCCCCTAATGTTTATTTCCTTTGATATTTTGTCTACATATTTTGTCCATTAATACCCATTATTTTTACTTGGTTATTTAACGATGCTGTATCAACTACGAGGTTATTTAGCGTCGATGGAATTGGTTATAGTGATATCATATTTGGCGAGATGAGGCCGAGGATTCGCCATAGATTACCTGTCATTTGTCTTACAGTTGGGTAAAAAACCTCGAAAAAATAAACCCAACCAGATAATCAGCCCAAGCGGTAATCGAACCCGCGACCGAGTGCAACTTCGGATTGGCAGGCAAGCGCCTTAACCGACCAAGCTTCGCCGGTGGCTAATACCCATTATTTTGAATAATATTTTAATCGTTTTTCTACACAAATATTGCCATTTTAATGTAGTACACTCCAACCACCCCTTCAATACAGATTTCTTTATGCCTGCTAATTCCAGATAAGACTGGCGTTGTGGTGGGCTACATGGAAACTACATCAGGTAAAATAATTAATTAAAATGTGCCACTCACAATTAGAAAAAGATATGTAAAATTAAATAAACTTAAATACTGGTACTAGAATTTAATTTAATAATGTAGATGGGAGGATAATATTAAAATGGATTTGAGGGAGGTGGGGTATGATGATAGAGACTGGCTTAATCTTGCACAGGATAGGGACCGATGGCGGGCTTATGTGAGGGCGGCAATGAACCTTCGGGTTCCTTAAAAGCCATTTGTAAGTAAGTAAGTAAGTAAGTAATTATCTAAATATTAAGTAGTACAAAACCTCTTTTCCTACTACAGTAAGCCAATTAGGCCTACGTACGAACAATTTTAGGGCATTTTGAAGGGCATTTTTTTAAGATTTTTAGGTCATAAATGCATTGTTTTAGGACATTTTTTCATGATTTATAGGTCATCAAAATCCTAGCCCTACTGATTACCATACTTTCCACGGTCCAGAAGTAAAAATCAGGCATTGGACTTTTATCTTTCGTGTGGCATCATCTTGTTTTGTAGGCTTACCAACGAAACTTTTTTTATACTAATGGCGAGTACCTGACTTTCCGTCATTCACCCATATGAAGCCGGTTGTGTAGACCAATTTACAGACAAAATAGTATTTAGTATTTATTTATTTAACCTGGTAGAGATAAGGCCGTCAGGCCTTCTCTGCCCCTCTACCAGGAGATTCCAACTACAATATGAACAATACAATTACAATATTAGTATTAAATTTACAATTACAATTACAAATAACATTACAATTAGTATTAAATTTACAATTACAATTACAATAAAATCAAAGTACGAAAAGATTACCTGACTAATTAAAGCTAGATGATTTATCATACAGAAACAAAGAATATTTTATATTTACTGAATTAAAAATTAAATCTAGAATAACAAAATTGTATAGTGATGAAATTACTGAATATTGAAATATTTTGTGATAGATTAAAGAAACTATTTACAAGAAATCAATTACTGACCAAGTGCCTAATAAGTTTTCGTTTGAATTCAATTTTATTTCGACAGTCCCTGATGCTAGCAGGTAGCGAATTCCAGAGTCTTGGCAGGGCTATTGTGAAAGAAGATGAGTATGAGGAGGTGCGATGGGATGGTATTGTTAGTATTGTTTGATGACGAGAGCGTGTGTTCAGATTATGGTGGGAAGAAAGGTAAGTGAAGCGAGACGACAGGTACGAAGGAATAGAAGAGTTCAAGATTTCGAAGAGAAAGAGAAGTGAATGTAAATTTCTTTTCTTATTTAGTTTAAGCCAACCTATTGCTTCCAGGGATGGGGTAATATGATCATATTTACGAACATTGCTTACAAAACGTACACACAAATTATGAGCACGTTGAAGTTTCATTTTGTTGTCACTGGAGAGGTCAGTCAGTAAAATGTCCGCATAGTCGAAATAGGGAAATACAAGTGTCTGCACAAGGGACTTTTTTAAGCAAGAGGGGAGATGAACATTTATCCTTTTTAGCGCATGGATAATAGAATATACTTTTCTGCAGGTTTCTGTGATTTGCATGTCCCAGTTGAGATTATTATCCATGTGAATGCCAAGATTTTTTACTGAAGAACTGAAAGGGATATCCACTGTACTTACTTCAACAGGGGAAATGTCGAGGTGTTTTACAGCGTCGGTTTGCCGTTTGTGTCATAATATAATTGCTTGTCTCTTTTCAGGATTGATTTTAAGACGGAGTTTCTTTGTCCATGTCAAAATCGAGTCAATGTCTTCGTTCAATTTATCTATAGTCTTAGTCCGGGGTGCGCCATAGGAGGCTGGTCTACGCTACACTCGCGATAAGATAATGGAGATTTTTTTGGTATTCCACAGGGGGGAACCGGAGCTCCTGGAGAAAACCCCTGTGTTACTTGGACCACAGGCTTGCCTAACACAAGTTATAAATCGGAGGTATACCTGGGATCGAACCCGGGTCCACAGGATTATAAGTCCAGCGCTCCAGCCACTGTACGAGAGTGGCTGCATACTAATGAAATGTAAATAAATACTTGAATTTCAATCAATGACGGCTGGAAGTTTATCATTTATTTTTTAACGTTTTCAGTTTATCATCTCGATGTGCATTTATTTACTCAGTCTCGCCAACTCTATTTTCCCGTAAATTTCTGAGCAAGAATCGATTAATCGTATAGCAATCATAATATAAAAATGGTGGGCAGTTCAAAATATTTTGGTGGTAGGCCTACGTTAAATCCTAGATCATATATGTAACAGATATGTCGGGGTTATAGGCTTTGAGGTTAACAACTTTTGTCTGGTTTACTACGCTGCCATCTAGTAGTTACATAAGGAGTCACGTCCTAATACCCATTTGAATTGCATTAGCGACTGTGCTGCCATCTCGTGTTCGTTGACCAATAAAACGGTACCAAAGGACGTATTTCAACCAATCATGGCTGCTTATCGCACAATTTTATCGCGTCCCTAGCATTTGTTTAATTTTATCGCGTCCCTAGCATTTGTTTAATTTTATCGCGTCCCTAGCATTTGTTTCTTTCTTTGCCAACATTTGAAACTGCGCTGGTCTGGACGTCGAAAAAATATATATATATATATATATATATATATATATATATATATATATATATATAAAATTACAAACCACTCCAGTTGATGCACAGCAGTTTCAAATATGACTCGCATTGGCATTCAAGAACAAGAATTAATAAAAATCACTGGCCATACCTATGCATCTTCTGAAATCCGATTTACAAATAAATGAAGAGCACCATTCGGAAATCCTGAATAGGTTGAATACACCGTGTAGGCCTTAATCAACGAGTTCCACTTCTATTACGCACACGTCCAATATAACATCAATTGAACCACCAACCACATTCAAATTTGAAAATTGTACATTCAATAAGTATTCCTTTTAAAATTTTTCATTCGGAAATCCTAAATAAGTTGAATACACCATGCAGGCCTAAATCAACGAGTTCCACTTCTATTACGCACACGTCCAATATAACATCAATTGAACCACCAACCACATTCAAATGTGAAAATTGTACATTCAATAAGTATTCCTTTTAAAATTATTCATTCGGAAATCCTAAATAAGTTGAATACACCATGTAGGCCTAAATCAACGAGTTCCACTTCTATTACGCACACGTCCAATATAACATCAATTGAACCACCAACCACATTCAAATTTGAAAATTGTACATTCAATAATTATTCCTTTTAAAATTATTCATGTTTATTTTTTATGTCATCGTCGTTAATTAAAACTTTTCTAACACTTGTGTATATTAGTTAGGTTATGTTATAGCTTCTGCTATATGATATTATGGATAGTCACGTATCAGAGATTGTTTAATATTAAGATTTATTGAAAATCATCTGTCAAGTGACGTTGATTACTGGGATTCGGATAATTGAAGTGGAATGCAACTGTTTTATTAAAAATGAAACTGAATCAACAAAGCCTTCTTGACTAGTAACATTGCCATCGTGATATAGATCGAGATATTCTCGACGAGAAGGCATTGCTAGTAATCATAATTCACTACTGCCATCTAGCATGCATCTAGCGTAATATTTGTAATGTTGAGATGATGCAATAATACATTTGAAGACAGTTGTATTTTCGTAAGTCAATTAATCTTTTATTGCATTGGAGTACTTCGTTACTTCTAATCTTTATATACTTTCTTCTAATCGTGTAATAGTCAATTAAATCCCACTCGAGTTTTGATTTTCTCTAGATAAATCAAAACGTCTAGCGAGATTACTGTTGATAACTTCATTTTAACCCTTGTTTTCTACGGTTTTAGTAAATGGCGCTTGGCCCACTATGGTTCTGAACTCTTCAATTATTTGATTATGATAATAATCATCATCATAATAATAGCAATAATAATAACAATAATACAGTATGTTCGTAGTACGGATTGTGATAATAACAATAACTGACTGTCCGCTTAAGGTAGTTTATAATTGGAAAGTTTTCAGTGCACAACAGTAAAGAATTACAAATTAGGAAGGGGAAAAAGGAAAAAAAAATAGAAGTATTTCTTGTATCATTCAACTGGTACAAAAAATGTCGAAGTCCGGACAGCTTGTTTAATTCTTTAGCGACATCTACTCTAATAAATGCACGCGGGAATTTTCTGAATCAGATCCTTTAGCTTGACGACATGGTATCTTTACTTAATGAGGTAAATCAGTACAGGGGAACCTGAAACAGCAAACAATGAATCAGGCAATCCGTTAACACGAAAACTTGAAGTGTATAATAAATACAAGCCCTCGCCCGACATACTTGCGGTGTTCTAATTAGGCCACGGAGACGCAAAAACATCTTGACAGATCGCTCCTAAAATACAAAGTGGAAGGTTCGTAACCCAACCCATTGTTCCTCTTGTAACAGCAGCGAAATGGAGAACATGATTACACAAAGAATATAAACTGCTTTCGAATTCAAGTGCTTAATTCTTTCAATTGGTTGCTTTCAGGGTCCACCTGAATCATTCGATTCCTAAGAACTCGCATTCTATTTGCACGACATTCAATGTCAGGCTTGAACACTGGGTTCACAAACGTCTTGTCTAATGAGGAAATTCTATTGTTGTTTTTTTTTACAAATCAGAAAATCTGTAACTCATTTTATTTTTTGTCAATTAGTATCGACGAAAAATTATATACTGATATCCAGCTATTAAGGAGAGGAATTTAACATAATAATAATAATAATAATAATAATAATAATAATAATAATAATAATAATAATAATAATAATAATAACAATGATAATAATAATAATAATAATAATAATAATAATAATAATAATAATAATAATAATAATACTTACTGGCTTCTAAGGAACCCGGAGGTTCATTGCCGCCCTCACATAAGCCCACCATTGGTCCCTATCCTGAGCAAGATTAATCCATTCCCTATCATCATATCCCACCTCCCTCAAATCCATTTTAATATTATCTTCCCATCTACATCTCGGACTCCCTAAAAGCCTTTTTCCCTCCGGCTTCCCAACTAACACTCTCTATGCATTTCTGGATTCGCCCATACGTGCTACATGCCCTGCCCATCTCAAACGTCTGAATTTAATGTTCCTAATTATGTCAGGTGAAGAATACAATGCGTGCAGTTCTGTGTTGTGTAACTTTCTCCATTCTCCTGTAACTTCATCCCTCTTAAAATATTTTCCTAAGCACCTTATTCTCAAATACCCTTAACTTATGTTCCCTTCTCAAAGTGAGAGTCCAAGTTTCACAACTATAAAGAACAACCGGTAATATAACTGTTTTATAAATTCTAACTTTCAGATTTTTTGACAGCAGACTGGATGATACAATCTTCTCAATCGAATAATAACAGGCATTTCCCATATTTATTCTGTGTTTAATTTCCTCCCGAGTATCATTCATATTTGTTACTGTTGCTCCAAGATATTTGAACGTCTCCACCTCCTCAAAAGATAAATTCCCAATTTTTATATTTCCATTTCGTACAATATTCTCGTTACGAGACATAATCATATACTTTATCTTTTCGGGATTTACTTCCAAACCTATCTCTTTACTTGCTTCAAGTAAAATTCCTCTGTTTTCCCTAATCGTTTGTGGATTTTCTCCAAACATATTCACGTCATCCGCATAAACAAGCAGCTGATGTAACCCGTTCAATTCCAAACCCTCTCTGTTATCCTGAACTTTCCTAATGGCATACTCAAGAGTAAAGTTGAAAAGTAAAGGTGATAGTGCATCTCTTTGCTTTAGCCCACAGAGAATTGGAAACGCATCCGACAGAAACTGACCTATACGAACTCTGCTGTACGTTTCACTGAGACACTGAGACACTAGTTTCTTGGGAATACCAAATTCAATAAGAATATAATATAAAACTTCTCTCTTAACCGAGCCATATGCCTTTTTGAAATCTATGAATAACTGATGCACTGTACCCTTATACTCCCATTTTTTCTCCATTATCTGTCGAATAAAAAATATCTGGTCATTAGTTGATCTATTACGCCTAAAACCACACTGATGATCCCCAATAATTTCATCTACATATCCTGATTTCACTAACACTTCAAAAACATTTCATTGTTAAAATAATTTGCTACCACTATAAACTATAGAACTTCACTGATACAACACTTCAAATAACAAAACATAAATTACACCCTTTAAATAGTGTGCATAATATACTACCGTCTATTAGTAAAGTCCTTAAGCCTATTTTTAAATACATTTTTGGTTACTGGTACAGCCTTTAGTAAATCTGCAGGTAAAGCATTTTCTTTTCTCCTAAAAAAAGCCAAGCAAACTGCGATGAAAAATTAACATCATTGGCGAGGACAAGAGATGCTATAAAACATGGATACGGTTTCTGAAAACCCAAGTTCATTAGTTTTGACTGGCATCCATAATTGTGTATTTATTACATGGGAGGTAAAACTAATTTTCTACTTAATAAGATTTTAAAATAAGAAGGAGACAAAGAACCCACAAAGTGCTCCATTCGTATTGCTTCGTCGCTTTCTTTTATTTGGGCAGATGTAGCTGTCGCAAAATGAACAAGGAGAGAAATGTAGCAGGGAAGAAATCAATAAAATTAACAAAAGACATACAAGACGTAGGGATACGATGGCCGTAACAAAAACAAAAAAAGAAAAAGATTCGGCGAGAACAAATGAGACTGGTACTACTTCGGCAGACACAAGGGAAATCTGACTGGGAGCAAGAAAAGTTCGCAATTAGTGGAACACGATAACTAGAAGTCCAGCGCTCGGGATTTTTAAACGAACCGAGCGCACTACGAGTAACACCTTCCACTCGACGCCTGCAACGTCTTGTGCACGACGGAGCGATTTTGTAATGACTTCGATTAAATAAACTAGGTCAAGCATATAGGACAACAGTCTGGAGTGCATCCAGAATCCAAAGGCGAAGCGTTGTTGCCAGGTTGCTGAACTAAAGATTCATTAACGCCAAATGGATAACTCTACCAAGCCTTAAATTTCGCTATTGAAATGATAAAGCCAACAATTTCTACTATACCTGGTAAGGTTTATCTTGTTTCAGTAGCAATAAAACCAAGTCCCTTCAAATGAGGGTGGAGATTATAGGAAGATTGTAAATGTTGAGGATTCCTTTCGAAACCTTGTTATTGTACAGGCTACCGGAACTCAGTTTCTTGAAAGACAAGCTCAGTGACGGAACTACACAGTACGAAGAGAGATATTTTGTTATTTTATTTTGTGCTACAGAATGTATCAACTAGTCCCTTCCGCCACTGAATAGATGAACGGCACCGCTCCACTCCCCCATCGTCATAACAACACAGACGAAGTAAGTCATATCTCCTTTCTCTCTTTTTTCACAGTGAGACAAGATACATCACACAGACTTTAACTAGAAGAATAACTTTTTCCAAGTGCATTGTAACAATAATTGTGAATACATATAACCTAATACTTATTTACGATATGAGTCTCGTAACATTTCGAATTACAATATGAGTTTCGTAACCAGTCGAGTACTGTATTTAATAAGTTACGGTAAGTACATATATCGTGCAACGGTTTATTCACTTCGGAAAAAAAATTAATAATAGTAATTTTATTATTGTCATTAGTTTTAAACATATATCTGTTTGTTTTATTAGTTTTTAAAACGATAAGTTTATAATGGTACAGTATATTAGTTATTCATAGATTTCAAAAATGCATATGACTCGGTTGAAAGAGAAGTTTTATATAGTATTCTTATTCAATTTGGTACTCCCAAGAAACTAGTTAGATTAATTGAAATGTATCTAAGTAAAACGCACAGAAAAGTCCGTATAGGTCAGTTCATGTGGGATGATTTTCCAACTAAATGCGGGCTAAAGCAAGGAGATGACTATCACCTGTACTTTTCAACTTTGCTCTAGAATATGTCATTAGAAAAGTCCAGGATAACAGAGAGGGTTTGGGATTGAACGGGTTACATCAGTTGCTTGATGACGTGAATATTGTTAGGAGAAAATGCGCAAACTATTATGGGAAAACACGGGAATTTTACTTGAAGCAAGTAAAGAGATAGGTTTGGAAATAAACCCAGAAAATAAATTTTTATGATTATGTCTTTTGACCAGAACACAATACGAAATGAAAATATAAAAATTGGAAATTTACCCTTTGAAGAGGTGGAAAAGTTCAAATAGGCCTACCTTGGAGCAACAGTAAAAAATATAAATGACACTCAGGAGGAAATTAAACGCAGAATAAACATGGGAAATGCCTGTTATTATTCGGTTGAGAAGCTTTTGTCATCTAGTCTGCTCTCAAAAAAGCTGAAAGTTAAAATTTATAAAACAGTTATATTAATAGTTGGTCTGTATGATTGTGAAACTTGGACTGTCACTTTCACGGAGGAACAAAGGTTAAGGGTGTTTGAGAATAAGGTTGCTAGGAAAATATTTGGGGCTAAGAGGGATGACGTTTCAGGAGAATGGAGAAAGTTACACATTGAAGAACTGTACGCATTGTATTCTTCACCCGAGATACCTAATTAGGAATATTAAATCCAGACGTTTGAGATAGGCAGGGCATGTACCACGCATGGTCGAATCCAGAAATGCATATAGAGTGTTAGTTGAGGTGAGAGGCCGAAGGGAAAAAGACCTTTGAGGAAAGGACATGTAGCTTTCCCCTTACAAATATGTAATTTTATGTAGGCCCATTACTTAACTAGTATTTATTTTGACAAAAATACTAAAATATTCAACATTTCGTGTGCTCGATGTTGTGTTGGCTTTGGACACGAATTGAAACGTCGATCTCCAGATCTGAATCTGAGAGTTTAAAAATAATTTTAACTTGAAATTAACGACAGAGGGTCACCAAATCAGCTTGACAATAATTCTGAATGAAGAATCACAAAACACGGACTTAAAAACAAAGTCAATGTTCTTCAGAGTTCTGCACGACAGCACAAACATTCCTGGACACCAAGAACGAACAAACCAAACAAGAAACTGAAAGAAAAAGAGACGAAAAAGACTTCAGAAAGCCGCAAAGGAAAAGAAATGTCTGGAGGCTGGCAACTTCTCATTAGAGTCGAAGAGAAGCGACATCAGCGGTAAACGTAACCACTTTCTGTGGATCCGATTCTCACTTGTCTGTGGTGGAACTGCTGGAGTCGTGACTCACAGGATGGGCCACAACTTCTATATTTTATACACTGACACCTCAACAAACCGAGGATCTAACTGGAAGAAGTGACTTGAAGTACAACGCTTAAAAATGTTCCCGGTTTAACATTTATACAGAAGTTGGCATTGAAAATACAAGATGGTAAATGCTTCACCTATAACACCAGTGCTGCTACCTGTGAAAAACAGTGCTACTCGTTTCTTTAGCCAACAAAATGCGGCAATGTTTTAACTACTTAGGTATTAAAATTTCTTACAACTAAAATTAAAAGAAAGAAGTAAATGTAGAACAGTACGTCTGAAAAGAATGGCTTTCCAGACGGCCATTCCTAAAAGTATAACTCTTCGCTATGCAAGCGTATTAAAAATTGACTATTATATGGTAGCGTGCGAAAAGTACTTTTTTTTTTTAATTTTATTCAGCTTCCTCCAAGTGAAGGCTGCCTAGAAGACAAAGCTTACCAAAAAATTGTTGTTGTTTTTTTTTTAGTAAATGGTAGGTACACAATTATAATGAAAAAAAAAATGGAAAAGGAAACGAAAAAGAAATAACGCAATTATAAATAATTGAAGACGACTAAACAATAGATCATTAATCCCAGAAGAAACACAAAATTTCCTAGTACGGTATCTATTTGCTATTAGGTGATCACAGTCGTCTATTTAGCACTAGTTGCAAGACCCAACTTAAGTGAGCAGATCGCCATAGGAAAGAGATCAATCTATTTACTTGTAGAGATGGTTTCTTAGGATTTTTATAGATCCCTTCACTGCAGACAGATACTTCAGTGACAAGAGTTTGTCCTAGACCAAACTGCTTGCAAAAATGCGCTAATCTTTTTGTGATAGTCACTCTAGCCCCGATCAGTAATCCAATAACTTCGACCGACGTTAGATGATATATTATTTTTCCTTATAATATGGTATAGTGGAGTCGTATATGTCGCATTTTTCCTGATGTACCTCAGTAGGTTGATTTTCGTACGTTTCGATCCTTACTGACTTTCAACTCTTTGAGCTGATTGTCTTATTGCTTACTACCAGATGTTACACGGCAGTAAATGCTACCGATGAACAAAGCGATAAAATAATACAGGCCACATTTTAAAAATAATTATTTTTGGTTAAAAAAATATACACAAGTTAAGTAAATACCTCCAAACTATATTTTGTTTATGAGTTGATGAATATATGAACAAATTAATAATTAAATTTAACTATTATATAAATAAGGGACACCCAGGCTTGGACAGGATATCTCAATTTTAGGTATGTATTCTTATCTCTCTTTGGAGCAAAGCTAGTGGGATACTCTTTGAGATTAAATGCAGCCGAATGAGGTCGACATCAGCCGAGAATTATGAACCACAATCTACAGTAGGCAATAGTACAGGGACATCATTTTATTTTTACTTCAATTTTTATTGTACCTGAGTTTTTGAATGTACTTCACTCCCACCCCTTCTACTAGTAAACTTCCAACCGTTCACGACACAGAGCCGAGGGCGCGTAAGCAGTACTGAGTTACTGAGTATAGTACGTTCCAGAAATATGTTCGCGTTTTCCAGTGACGAAAGAGCTTTCAATATTGAATCATATTTTCGCACAGGTACTGTCGTCCGTTTGCCTACGTCGCATCCCGGTTTCCCCCACCTGCTTCTGTTCGCTCCTCCGTGAAGTCTAGTAGCTGGGCTGTCTTAGCTCTTTTCTGAAAACATTAATTTCTGTTAGGAATTGGACGTCTACGTAATATTACACAAGTGTTTAAAATAACTTAAATAAAAGGGTCTCGTTAAGTAATTAACTGTCACGTGATTCCCTCCCCTCTTTCTACGACCGTAGACAGTAGATAGCATTTCTGAGTAATTTTATCTTTTCGGATCGGGCAGAAGTGAAGATTGAATTTACAGTACGTAAGGTACTGTTTAATAGAGTAGGTACAGAATTATTTCAACATGAGTTACTCGTACGAAGGACGAAAATGGTAATTGGAATTAGGTACAATAGTCTATAGTGTGATAATATGCACAAAAGATCTGAAGCCTGTATCGAAATGAACGGCCACCATTTTCAAAAATGTGTTTAAATATCCATATTATGATTATTTTTCAATTTAACTTCGTTCTCTATATTGTACGCTAATGTGCTGTAGACAGTATAATATACACTGCATAATGAATACGTTCGCATGGATAGCTCAATTCGTGAGTAAAAACACTAAGTGTTAATACTGTACTGTATTTTGATTAAACAAAAATCGTAATGAAAATTATCAAACTCAAAATTGCGATATTTCCTAGTTTACGTAAATGGATGAACTACTTTTATTCCCTCCTATACCTACTCCAGTCATGGAAGGGGTAGCAAACGGTGTTTCCTGTTTCAATCGTTAATAGAAAGGTATAGCCAGATTAATATTAAAAATGTTAGTAAAAATAAAATGATGTCCCTGTAGAAGGAATGCTGAATTTGGTTTATTATCAGGCCTGACGGTTTCGGTCCCGTGGACGTAAGGTTAATGGTACATTTACTATAGCATACTAGATGTTGGTCGCGTGGCATGAACAGACGATCATATAAACAAAGGTGTGTGTGCACCGATGGACTATCCGCTGTGTGCACGAACAGTTCTAGGAGGCTTCAACTACATACGAGTACTTACGCTGACTACAAGTTGTTCCTAAAATAGGTAGTCAAGGCTAAGTTTCTCATCTCTGTAAGGATACATAACTTGAAATAACATTAAATCTCTACATACCTTACTTACGTACACACATATTTAAAGAACAATATGTGGTCCACACCTGTGGAGTAACGGCTAGTGCATCTGGCCGGGGCAAGTTACCTGGTTGAGGTTTTTTCTGGGGTTTTCCCTCAACCTAATATGAGCAAATGCTGGGTAACTTTCGGTGCTGGACCCTGGGCTCATTTCACCGGCATTATCACCTTCATCTCATTCAAACGCTAAATAACCAAAGATTTTTTTTATTGGGTTATTTTACAACGCTGTATCAACATCTAGGTTATTTAGCGTCTGAATGATATGAAGGTGATAATGCCGGTGAAATGAGTCCGGGGTCCAGCACCGAAAGTTACCCAGCATTTGCTCGTATTGGGTTGAGGGAAAACCCCGGAAAAAACCTCAACCAGGTAACTTGCCCCGACCGGGAACCAAAGATGTTGATAAAGCGTCGTAAAATAACCTGCTAAAATAAAATAAATAAAAAGAACAATATGTGATTAATTTAACCCTGCAGGTGGGGTGTGGTAAACCCCGGTGCGTATATTTCAAAGATAATCTAAGAGATGGAGCTAGTGTGTACTCTGTGCATCTGTATACCTTTCAGTCACATCCAGAAGAGTTCACTTAAGAAATTGTTTAAGTGAACTAAGAATGGTATATTTAATTGCGTTTATCTGATTTCTGAAACTTGCGGAAAAATATATTAGTTATTTAAAATGGGGTTTGTGAAACCCCACCTGAGCAATGGTGAGAATATTTATAACATGAGTAACGCAGGGTTAAGTCAATTGTATATATAATTTATGTACAAGTGAATACTCGATGTTCTGAAAAACCGATGCACACACATTTTCGAAATGGATTACGTTTGGAATTCAATGTTTTTCTCTATCCCTATATTCTATAAATGATTGTACCATGAAAAGCCTGGTGTTTGTTTACCTACGGAACTTTAAACGTTGAACATTTGAAAATGTCTTACAGTAGGATTTCTTTTTTTATTTTCTTGAATTCTACACAACTCCCTCGAAAAGTCAATTTTGCCGTCCGATTTTGTTTGTGATGTGCAATACCCATTTTTCAGTCATCCGTATGACTAAAATATTAATGATATGGCGGTCATAGTTGGCAGTTTAATTTATTTTCATAATAACATTATTATATTAAGAGCCCAAAAAAATTCATGACATCGCTGGCATATTCTTAAAAATTTGTATGTAATGACGCAGTTCTTAAATGCATAACTATGGTCCGTCCCAGGAATCCATAGAGTGACTTGGCGCATATGGGGGCGGAGTTTATCTGTACCGGAGTGTATTGCGGGTAGCATCAGCTGGAGGCCGCTAAGGGGTAACTTGCGCGTGGTAGAGAGTTCAGATAGAAATGATACCCTTCCTACAAGCGATTGGTAGCTTCGTCCAACCCAGTGTTGCCAGGTCTCCGGAAATTTCCGGAGATCTTCAGAATTTTTTAACCTCCCGAAAGAATAGGAAATAAAGTTGTAATCTCCGGATTTTTTAATGTAGGAAATTAATTATTTTTTTTAAGAAAAACCAATCTCTGGCATACATTAAAACTGGTAGATGAACATTAGGCCTACATAGTTAAAGGTTTGTTAATACATTTTGAATCTTGCGTACACTACTTTTAACACTTGAATATAATTAATTGATTAACTAGCGGACTTACTCGTGTTAATTATGTAAGATTTATGCGGCTTACAGCTGTTTCAGTGCTTCACGCACCATCCTCAGAGCCTACTAGATCTCGGCGTCATCTCGAACTTCTCTGCCTCTTATGTGGGTGTGTTTGATTGTTGAAAGATGTTGAATAGTGGAGTCAAATAGTGTGTGTGTACTGAAATTGATCTGTGTGTTCAGAATTTGATCGGGGTGTGTTTTAGTATGTTTGTATATTTCGTATTGTTCTAGTGTGTTGAGTTTTTGGTTCTTGGGTTGTATGTGTAGGATTTCCATGTGCGCATTTATATTATTGTATGTATGGTTAGCATTGGTTATGTGATCGGCGTATGTAGATGTATTGTGTTGCGATAAGTTCTACATAGGACATACAGGCAGATCATTCCAAACACGCTACAAAGAACACATTAAAGCAATAACCAAAGGACTCATGAGCAGTGACATCTATAAGAAAGCAGAGGAAAAAGAAGAGGAAAGAGACTGCTAAGCTAATAAGTAAGTGACATCTATGAGGAGAGGAAGGTGGTGACTACTAATCAAAAAATTAAAGTAGAAATCTTTTTATTATAGGTTCACGTATTGTAATAGTTAGAAGATCATAATAACATTTTATGTGATTTTCGAAAGTGCCTCCGGAAATTGTGGACAAATCTCCGGATTTTTTTCATTACGACCTCGGGAAATATTTTGTCAAGACCTGGCGTCCAACCAATGTCTCCCACATGAGCGGTCATTGGCCCTAGCCCTCCCACATCGCACTTGCGCAGAAGTCTTATTTAGTCTTTCTACTCTACAGATTCGTGGGACGCACCATAGTAGGCTAGTCTGTTGTTAATCTTTTATGTGGTTATTTTTTTAACGCGAACTCACAAGCAGTCGAGTTACATGCAGTTTTTGGCCATTCCCAAGTTGTAACTTCTGACTTACATCCGCGTATGAGCCATGCGTTCGCAAGCTATCTCAACTTGGGAGTTTCCGCAGTACTTCTAAGCCTTGATCATTCATACGCATTCCATGTACGTTATTAGCATTGGCATCACGTCCTTTGCTACTTTGTTCGGTAGCAACTTCTGCGAGTATATATTTCCACAATTACGTATTCCGCTGAATATCCGCTGAAATATTTATGAAAGCTGGGGCGATAATCAAGTTTGGGTGAGGAAGGCAATGGTGTTTTAGTGTAACGAAATTAACATCTGCCATCATGTTATCCCAATATGTACAAGGAAATACTACTCGCTGCGTAAACTGCGAGTCGTTTTCTGTAAGCTACAACAATGGTTCTCAAACTGTAAAGGCTCATTCACAATGAAAATTAAACAACGTAAGCGTTAACTTATAGTAATATGCGTTACAAGAGCGGTATGTTGAAGTTTCATGTTCAAGGAAAAGTTTGAAAAATCGAAACGTAGTTGAGCTTTTTTAATTTCCGAGAATTGAAAGAAAACATACCGCTCGTGTATCGTACATTATTTTGTGCGAAGATAGTTCATTACATACCTGAAAGAGAAATTTCTAATTAGTTGCAATGAAATCTCCATTTTGGTTTCTGTTCAATGACGGCAAATTTGCAAAACAAAAATATCTATCTTCAACATTGTTGCTTTAAAAAGTTTTCTGTGTTTACTATAATCCAGCAGGCCGTGATATACGTCTGTCTTTTTTTCCCCCAGTCTATGAGTAGTCTGGAATCTTGTTGATTTTTTCACGGCTTCCTTAATGTTACTTGCATCACGAATGCAGTAACTTTAGTGGAGTTATAGAGTTTATTTCATTTTTGCAAATATTTAAAAACAATAATTAACAGTGCAATTTAGGTGAAATTGCAGTGGTAAGTTTCCAATTTATAATTATTACTACATTGAACGTCTCTAAAAATAATATATTAAAAGCCTAAAGCAGTAAAATCAATACGTCACTTAAGCGCTAAGAAGAGGGAAATTGTTATATGTGTTAGGTTGGGAATACTGAATGTGAAATTTTAGACTTTCCGCGGATTGGTTTTGTGCGGAAACCAAGCAAATACGCACGATCTCGCACAACGAATATAAACTTTACCGTAAAATCAAGAAGTCATACCATCATTCACGATGGGAACATAAACATTACAGCAAACATACTTGGTAACCATGGAAACATAACAACGACGCCATTTCCTCATATTCTGTCGTATACTTCAGCGCTCCACGATTGTGTACTGTTTGCAAATCACGTAAGCATAAGCATGAAAGTTTGGAGTTTGCAAACTTTCATGTTAACGTCTTACGGTAATGTTTATGTCAATGCTTATGTGAATCATTGTGAATGATCCCATTTGGTAGCCTGGGCGCAAACTTCTGTGTTTATGTTACGGTTATGTTTAATTTTCATTGTGAATGGGCTTTAATACACAAACAATAGTGAGTTAGCAGCCATTGTAACAGAGAGTGCCGAAAGTAATAAAAGTTGCTTAGACTCATTGTCATTATTAGTGTACTATCACGACATCTACTTCAAGGAATGCACTTTTCGGCCAGCTCCATTCTTAGTAATGTAAGAAATTTCAACCAGGACATAACATTCAAAAGGAATAAAACTCCCTATTTTTATAACTACTATCACAGCAAATCGAAATATCTTCTTCTTCTTCTTCTTCTCTTCAAATATTAGGCCAAATGGCCAGTTACGATCTCACAGTTGAATTTTCAATCCCGCGCTTCTTTGGACGACCGCTTGCGCTCGTTTCATAAACATCCTCGCGTCTTAATTTCTACCATTATAGACTCGTTGCATAATGTACTATTCTCTCTAAACAGCAATTTTTTAATTGATTTTTTAAATGAGGAGCATTAGCAAATTGTATGTTTGGGAATTTAGCTATTATAATGTTATAAAGTCTTGGACCGAAGTTGCTACTGTGATTATATGCTACAGTTGTGGTACATTTCGGTACTGTCAAGCACATGTTGTCTAATGTTTTGGTTTTATATTTATGTGAAAATAAATTAAACATATTTCGGTTTTTATGTACGAAATTCAATAATATATTGTTATAAATTTGATGGAAGTCAAATACTTTAAATTCTGAATACAGCAGCTCTGAAGGATAATCAAGAGATTTATTGAGGGATATTTTTATTATTCTTTTCTGTAGCAGAATTATTGGCATGAGAGAGGTACTATAAGCACTACCCCATCTTATAATGCCGTATTGTAATATAGCTTGTACTAATGCGAGGTAAATCAGTCGTAAAGTATGGACAGTCAAGTAATTTCGTAGGATTATATAATAGTGAATACTTATTCTTAATCTACTGGACACAAAAAACATGTTTCTCAAATAATTAATTACTTATTAGTAACTAGCCGTACCCGTGCGCTCCGCTGCACCCGTTAGAAATAAATATAAAGTAATTACATAATTAAAATTGGACATTTGATCCAGGGAACATTCGTGTTTGATAGAAGGATAAATCGTTTAATATTGTTACTTAATTTAAATTGCATCCAAATAATTAAAATGCGATCATTTTGGTCCAGAGACCACTCATTGGTGCAATGACAATTCCTTTAACATGTTTCTAATTTTTATTACATGCAACCATAGTTTAATGAACATTGATATCATTTAGATTTAATGTGTATACTTTATTTTACTTGTTACAGGTTTCCATTGAATTACGGTAATAACTTAATTTTAACCCTTGTTTTCTACGTATTCAGTAAATGGCGTTTGGCCCACTATGGTTCTAAACCCTTCAAATAACTTAAATTATATAATATTACATTACATATATTATATTATATTATATTATATTATATTATATTATATTATATTATATTATATTATATTATATTATATTATATTATATTATATTATATTATATTATATTATATCATATCAGAAGTTACTGTAATAACATTATAGCATTATGTTTATCTAGAGAAATGGTGAAATAATAATTAATTATACAAATCGGTTAATTTAGCTTCCGATATTACTTCATACAAACACAGAAACATTCTCTGTAGGCTATCTTTCATAGCTTTCGATTTTTGCTGTCCAAGGCCCCTTATAGACGAAGTCATTTGGTTTTTATTTCATTATACGGCCTTAGATGTAGTTATTTTAATTTTAAAACTCATTTATCTCATTAAATATCAGTCCTATCAAATTTTTCAAGGAATAAAACTTATCGCAAATTATTTTTAAATAAACTTTTGTTATGTAACATTTTTCACAAAAATCAATAATAAGCGAGATATTTCGATTTATTTAATTCAGGCCCCCTTATAACCCCCCTTTTAAATAATGTATTTTAAATGCCATATAGCCTAAAATCTAAGTTACAACGAATATAATTTATATTCCAATTTTCATCGAAATCCGTTCATCCATTATCTCGTGAAAAGGTAACAAACATATAGATAGACAGACAGACAGACATACAAACAAAAATTAAAAAAAAAAAAGTGATTTTCGGTTTAAGGGTGGTTAATTATATAATTAGGACCAATTATTTTTGGAAAATCGAAAATTACCAGAAACATTTCGGCTACAGATTTATTATTAGTAGAGATTCAAAAACAATTGTTCTGTTTCGTACGCACTACGTACAGTCGTAGGGCAAGGAATGACCTAGGGATACAGGGCCGGGAACAGCTCTGGTAACGATTTTCGCTTAAAGAAGTCAATAAAAATTGTGTGCCGGCCAGCCCGTCTAACATTTTGCTGTCCCGTTAGGGCAGAACATGGAA
The DNA here is from genome assembly GCA_025594305.2 of Periplaneta americana. Classification (NCBI taxonomy): domain Eukaryota; kingdom Metazoa; phylum Arthropoda; class Insecta; order Blattodea; family Blattidae; genus Periplaneta; species Periplaneta americana. The sequence goes on along the minus strand of JAJSOF020000027.1, from coordinate 97,512,693 downwards.
CGCGATATGCTTGCTCGTGTTAGCATATACAGGACGCATGTACACGCTCCGATGTCAATCCAGAAGAAAAAAAGAGAAATGCATAACAATAAAACAAGATCTTGTAGGCCTACATTTTCTTGTCGCAAGGGAGGGATGAGAAGAAAAAAAAACGAGAGTTATAAGACTGCTTTTAGAAACTAAATATGAAAAAGAAAGACTGATGAAGAATGTGATGTGTCAAACATAATATTATACTTACTTATACATTATTCATGAAGTGTTAGACTTTAAGGTTCCCTTTAGAAGCTGCAAGAAGCGTCCTCCACTGTTCGCTTTAAGAATTGATAAGGTGTGAAATGTTTGTACGACATGATCTTTAAGTGGGCTTGTAAGATGAATTAAACATATGGTTGGCTTAGTATTTTGTAAGCAAGTCTGCAAGAAACATATACATATTGCCTGCCGGTGTTTAACATTTGCTATGTGCGGAGTGAGACGTGCGGTAGAGGGAACTTTTGTCCCATTCTTGCGAAATGCCACATGCCGCATTTGATGCCCTATCGTGCCCTTCTCCCCAGGTGCACTCCTACAACCCTGATAATAAAATTATTTCATAAAATTTACTCTGTCACACGTTAAAAGTGTTAAAATTGTTTAAAAAGGTATTTACCTTCGACAGACGGCCCGTTTCGACGCTATTTGTCGTCGTCTTCAGTGTCTCTTCTTGTGTGGTTCAAGAGACACTGAAGACGACGACAAATAGCGTCGAAACGGGCCATTTGTCGAAGGTAAATACCTTTTTAAACAATTTTAACACTTTTAACGTGTGACAGAGTAAATTTTATGTTTTTAACAAAGTGTTAACGTGAATTTTAATCAATGAAAATTATTTCGCAAGTTTAATGATTGTTTGTGCTTCACTGCTGTCCATATCCGGTTCCTGTGCACGAAAATTGATCAAATTAACCGTTAATTTATTTAAATACAGGTGACTATTATTATAAGTTCCAAATAATTATGATCCAACCTAGACAAACGATCATAACACTCCTCAATATTATCCATTCCCTCCCACAAAACATCCTCGTATTCATCTTCTTTCACTGTGGCTGTTCCTCGGCTTTGGAATTCCCTACCGAGTAATGTCAGGGACTGTCAGACATCAAACCAATTTAAGAATAGGCCACGAAATATTTTTCTAACAAGTCTTGTTAACAATAATAGCTGTTTCAGGTTTCTCAATGTTTAATGGTTACATATATCACAGATAAAAATCTAAATTCTCATTATTATTATTATTATTATTATTATTATTATTATTATTATTATTATTATTACTATTGGCCTATGGCTGTTGTCCAGCACACAAATATCAATAAATAAATAAATAAATAAATAAATAAATAAATAAATAAATAATAATAATTATTATTACTCTATTATTATTATTATTACTATTTCTTACCAATGTTTATTATTGTCACACTAACATTACTTATCCAACTTTCATTATTCACTTTCATGTTGTTTTATGGTCTAGATATTAATGTAATAACTATGTAAGCAATTGTATTAAATTAGAATTAGAGTCAGGCTGGGCGGAAGAGAAGGCCTACTGGACTTAGCTCTGCCAGATTAAATAAATAAATTATTATTATTATTAAAATTGCGTTCGGGCGCGGGTTCGATTCCCGTTTGGGCTGATTACCTGGTTGGATTTTTCCGAGGTTTTCCCCAAACATTAGGCAAATGTCAGGTAATCTATGGTGAATCCTCGGCCTCATTTCGCCAAATATCATCTCGCTATCACCAATTCCATCCATGCTAAATAACCTCGCCTTGATACAGCGTCGTTAAATAACCAAGTAAATATATATTTTTAAAAATGTATAAAAGTAGGTTATTTTACAACGCTTTATCAACTTTTCAGGTTATTTAGCGTCTAATTGAGGTAAAGGTGATAATGCCGGTGAAATGAGTCCCGGGTCCAACACCGAAAGTAACCCAGCAATTTTTCATGTTGGGTTGAGGGAAAACCCCGGAAAAAACCTCAACCAGTTAACTTGCCCCGACTGGGAATCGAACCCGGGCCACCTGGTTTCGCGGCCAGACGCGCTAACCGTTACTCCACAGGTGTGGACTATTTGTATAAAATACAGCAATAATAAATAAATAATTAAACAAACAAATAAATAATAAATAACTATTATTCTGAATTTTATTCAGCTTCCTCCAAGTGAAGGCTGCCTAGAAGACAAAGCTTACCAAAAAATTGTTGTTTTTTGAGTAAATGGTAGGTACACAATTATAATGAAAAAAAAACAATGGAGAAGAAAAAGAAAAAGAAATAACACAATTATAAATAACTGAAGACGACTAAACACAAGATCATTAATTCCAGAAGAAACATAAAATTTCCTAGTACGGTATCCATTTGCTATCAAGTGATCACAGTCGTCTATTTAGCACTGGTTGCAAGACCCAACTTAAATGAGCAGATCGCCATAGCAAAGAGATCAATCTATTTACGTGTAGAGATGGTTTCTTAGGATTTTTATAGATCCCTTCACTGCAGACAGAGATACTTCAGTGACAAGAGTTTGTCCTAGACCAAACTGCTTGCAAAAATGCGCGAATCTTTTTGTAAATAAATAAATAAATATATATATATATATATATATATATATATATATATATATACATAAATATATGAGTGAGTGAATAAATAAATAAATAAATAAATAAATAAATAAATAAATAAATAAATAAATAAAAAAATAAATAAATAAATAAATGTGTGAGTAAATGAATTAATATATAGATAAATAAATAAATATTTCCTTAAACTCTCCAAAAATATTCTTAATATTTGCGCCGTTTTCTAGGCGTTGAATAATATTTACGTTGTCAAAAATACTTAGGCGTGAACCTTTTGTGACACGATGTCTTACTGGTATGCGGGGGCTTGGTAGATCGTCACAAAAGACCACGTTGTAGGCCTACTGCTTTCTGCTTTCATTAGACTCAAACGCATTTTACTGAATCGACGGAGCAGTGCATTGCTATTAACTATATTTAACTTCTAGTTAAATACAGGGACATCATTTTATTTTTACTTCAATTTTTATTGTACCTGAGTTTTTGAATGTACTTCGCTCCCACCCCTTCTACTAATGAAGTTCCAACTGTCCTCCAGACAGAATCAAGGCTGCATATAGTAAACAGCACTGAGTTAGTGAGTATAGTACAGTACGTTCCAGAAATATGTTCGCGTTTTCCAGTGACGAAAGAGCTTCCAATATTGAATCATATTTTCACACAGGTACTGTTCGTTTGCCTACGTCGCATCCCGATTTCCCCCACCTGCTTCTGCTCGCCCCTCTGTAAAAGCTGGGCTGTCTTAGCTCTTTTCTGAAAAGATTAATTTCTGTTAGGAATTGGACGTTTACGTAATATTATACAACTGTTTAAAATAACTTAAATAAAAGGGCCTCGTTAAGTAATTAACTATCACGTGATTTCTCCCCTTTCTACGATCCTGCGGCATAACCACTTGGACGGACAGTAGATAGCATGTCTGAGTAATTTTATCTGTGCGGGTCAGGCAGAAGTGAAGATTGAATTTACAGTACGTAAGATACTCTTTTATAGAGTAGGCCTAGGTACAGAATCATTTCAACATGAGTTACTAGTACGAAGGACGAAACTGACAATTAGAATTAGATGCAATAGTCTATAGTGCGATAATATGCACAAACGAACTGAAGCCTGTATCGAAATGAACGGCCACCATTTTAAAAAATGTGTTAAAATATCCATATTATGATTATTTTTCAATTGAACTTCATTCTCTATATTGTATGCTAATGTGCTGTAGACAGTATAATATACTCTGCATAATGAATACGTTCGCATGGATAACTCAGTTCGTGATTAAAAACACTTATTCTTAATACAGTACTGCATTTTGATTAAACAAAAACATAATGAAAATTATCGAACTCAAAATTGCGATATTTCCTAGTTTACGTAAGTGGACGAACTACTTTTCTTCCCTCCTATACCTAGTAATGTGATGTGTTTGTGTTTTACGCCAGTATCATCGAACTCCAGTAGTGGAGGGGGGTAGCAAACGGTGTTTCCGGTTCTCTAAAGGTATAGACAGGTTAATATTAAAAATGTTAGTAAAAATAAAATGATGTCCCTTTATATACAGACCGAAATATGCAGCAACTTACAAATTATCAAAAAAAGAAGGAAAATACTCCTATTCTCTGTAATAAGTATCTTTTCATAGAATATCGTGTAATGTAACTTAAAAGCGACAGCAAATGAAATAAATGCAACAACCAAGCGTGACGAGTAATAATGTTCTAAACTGTCATTATTGTGGACATCTTTGTCACAGTGAAAACTTTCTATTTTGAAAGAGAATCTACGTTTATAGAGCTTATCCTTAACAGAGAAAACAGAAGGAAAATATCACTTCCTAAGTCAGGAGCGTATGGAGCTGTGGCAGCACTATGGAACATATCCAGTTTCGGTTATATTATTGCCTATATTTTAACAAAATGAAGAAATGATGAGCTCCAGCAGTACACTATAACACATTTCATGGAATTCAGAGTTTTTACCAACTTCATCCATGTAGACCAGCCGTGGCGAAAATGTGATCGTGCGCCGAGCCACTGTATAACCTGCAACGGGCATAGCATCTATGGAGGGAGCGGATACCCGAAGGGGAAGTGAAGCAACTGTCTGACTTATTAACGGATTTTCATTTTCCTTACGTCAAGTACTTAAATATAATTTTATACAGTGCAAGGCTACAAACTAATATTTAATACGTGTAACCAAAAAAGAAATGAACAATAAAACATAGGACAAATTATCACAACCTAAACTTAACTGTCTTCAGAATGTCTCTGCGACAGAGTTTCAAAATCAGGAATTATGTCACTTTCTGCCAGTCGTAGTTGATCAGGAAGGTATTTGTCTGTCAGTCGTGATCTAAATTTGGTTTTTACAAACTTAAGTTGTAGCGAACATGGCTTCAAAAGAGCAAGCCAAAGAACGAAGCTCGGATATTTATTTTTTGGCAAAGATTTTAAAAGTTCAACACTTGTCAAGTCCTTACATTTAGTTTTCATTTAACGTCACATTGTAAATCTGTGAGTTTAAATTGAAGATCTAACCGCATTATTAGTCAATCTGCTGAAAAAGGATCGACGTACAGAGATGATGATGATGATGATGATAACAATGATAATGATAATAACAATAATAATAACACAACCTTTTAATGTTTCATCAGTAACATGTAGTATAATGCCGTTTTATGTTATACAACCGTTTTCCTCGTAATACTTGTTAACAAATCACACATTTAATATTCTCATCATATTGGCAGCAAAAAAATGCGTCCTCCCATCCTACTTGAATCTTTTGTTTTTGTAGAGGTACATGGTTTTGAGACAGACATTGCGACGATACGCCACTCGCAGGTCAGAGACAAATGAAGAGTCCACTACAAGAATGATGGATGTCACTTTCTTGTCGAATATGGACCAAGACTGTCAATGCATAACTTAAGACATATAGAATGTACATAGAGAGTTATATGGCATTAACACTGATAGTCATTGTCCAGTAATGATCGGAAAATCACAGTTAAGCTCTGAGCGCTAAGCATTTCAATCTTTCAATTGCTTCTCCTGAAAAATGTATTCCAAATGACATCCATCATTCTTGCAGTGGACTCTTCAAATACAAATGGAACGGAGTTTGACTCCAGTGAGTGAGAGGGTGGGGGTTGGGGGAGGTAGGAAGCAAGAGAAATGTACAGCTATCATTGCGAGCCACAATGTGCTCGTGAGTCACATTTTCGCCACGGCTGACGTACACTAATGTATGTCGCTACTGAACAGTATGTCTACTACATGCACGTACGTGTTCCCTAAGAGGTAACGCCTCCGGTTCGCGAAATTACTGATCTAACACGTATTTTATATTCACGTTTATTTAAGGCTCTTATATCCTGGGTTACTGTATCTAACCTTGACTGAGGAAATAAAAATGAAATGCACCTGAGTTTGAAAAATTTTGCAATTTAAGACGAATATAGCTCCAAGGGACGAACCATAACCATTATGCATTCCCCTGAAATTTTCTCTTCAATCTCCTTCAGCAATAGAGAAAAAATTCTCCCGGCTGGAAAATAAAAAATAAAAAGAAGAGTTCTATCGCTAGCCCGAGACACCATTTCACGGCAGATGCGCAGTTTTCATTCAATCAAACACCATCAGAATACGACCCCCTCGGTCTGGCTTCCCCAAAAGCCATTCCCTCCTCCTCGCCCCCCCCCCCTTCTGGAAGCGTGGCTGTGCCTTATAGAAATCGATCAGAAGACACTCCTCATATTTCTAGATAGAACGAAAACGCGTCAAAAGCACGAGATACAAGTCATTCCTAACGCAATGTGTCGCACTGGGCCACACCAAACTCCTTTTATTTCTCTTCTTTTCTCTGTAGGACTTCCATCCATTTCTTACAGTTCGCAAACATTCTATAGAAACCGCACGCTGGCAGTGTGGAATGGATGGCCGACCCATGAGCTTTAATCTGTACTAATAAAGGGCATCCGCAGTGCAACCTCTGTTGGAAAACCATTAGGATTTCATTTCACATAATCATTATATTGGAACCTCATTTATCTCTTCTATAAGCCTCATACACACGATGTGTAATACAAATACACGGGAGATTCGAGAAATCAATGCTTTCAATGAAGGAATGAATGAGCCAGTATTCAATCAATCAAGGACGAAACAATTAACGAATAAATGGACAAATGGACCAATGGACCGATGAAAGAATCGACTAATATACGTAAGAATGACCGGGTGAATGAGTAGACAGATAAATTGACATACAGGCGAGTGGACGAATGGATACCTGAACAACTGGACGAAAAAACAAGGGAACCAAAAGACAAGAGGACGGATATATAAGAGGACGAATAGAAAAAGAGACGAACAAACAAGATGACGAATAGACAATTTGTTCCCAGTCTAGGAACTTTTACAGTAAATTATACAGAGACATCATTTTATTTTTACTTGCATTTTTATTGTACTTGCATTTCAGAATGTACTTCATTCCCGCCCCTTCACTAATGTCCTTGCTCCCGTCAGACACACAAACTTACGGCCGCTGTTGCATTCGAAGTCTTCAAGCAGCAAAGTAAACACTGCAGTGTATAGTGTGTTTCAGAAATATGATTGCGTTTTCTATAGAAGAAAGAACCTATATTAATAATATCGTATTAAAAAATTATATTCAAGAAACGATAAATTCAATTTCAGAGAATATGCTTCAAAATGTTTTTAATAATATGCATAAAAGAATTGAAGCCTGCATTGTAATGAACGGCAACCATTTTCAGCAACTTGTTTAAAAATTCAGATTAGTTTATTTTGAATTGAGGTGGCTAGAAGCAAAGGAATGCTAGTGACATTTGTAATAACATGAGTTAAGTGCATCCAGTGTAAGCTAAAGTATCTAAAATTTTAGTGGCAAAGGGATATTTTAATCGCATCACACATTAAAATTTAAATAAAAAATTTCACCGATTTTACGAAAGCTTAAATATTTAAACCCCATTTTCTCAAAAGTAACTTAAGTGCACTTACAGCCCTTTACTTATGACCCCCTCAATTTAAATGCAATCTCTATATTGTATGATAACACCAATAATTAATATGCTAAATAAAGTAGACATTACATAACGAACATAGCCGCCTGAAAAGTTGAGTTTTTGAAAAAAAAAAGTTACTACTCTACTGTATTTTGATAAATTCCATAAAAGTGATGATCAAACTGAAAATCTTAATATCGTATTTCCCTACAACATAAATGGATACACTACTTTTCTCTCCTCCTATACCTAGTAAAATTATTTGTTTACATATTGCACTAGTAACATCAAACTCCTGTAATGGAAGGGGGGAACAGTGTTTCCGAGTATAGCCAGGTTAATGTTAAAAATGTTAGTAAAAATAAAATGATGTCCCTGTATAAGCCTCATAAACATGATGTGTAATACAAATACACGGGAGATTCGAGAAATCAATGCTTTCAATGAAGGAATGAATGAGCCATTATTCAATCAATCAAAGACAAAACAATTAACGAATAAATGGACAAATGGACCAATGGACCGATGGAAGAATATACGTAGGAATGACCGAGTAGTCAGACGAATTGACACACGGGCGGGTAGACGAATGGATACCTGCACAACTGGACGAAAAAAACAAGGGAACCAACAGACAAGAGGATTTGGGGACGGAGCGGTTCGGTTCGGAGCAGTTACTGTGACGTCATTACTCGGTTGAACCGAGTACAAATTTGTGGCGGCAGATTTAAAATTTAGATAGATTGAGTCGATTTTAGAAGGTACTTTGAAAGTGAAACCAAGAATGTTTTAAACGAGTTGTAGTAAAGCGCTTTCGCTTTGCCAACTGACGAGAAAAAAATGCTTCTCTTCATTGCAAAATGGCGGTTGCAAATTTCATTTGCGTGATTACAACTATTTGCGGAGTTATTTTGTATGAAAGGCCTATTTAACTTTCAGTGTTGTTATATATGACAGACGAAATAAAATTGATAAAATAATTTATAATAATAACAGCTAATAAATTAACGTGTGAGGCAAACGTTAAATGCTGCAGCTAAGTAAGAAAGAAGACAGAAAGGAACGGGCTCCATGAAGCGCTGCCTAAAACATTTAAAAATAACACACAGAATTATTTACTGTTACGGAAAGTGTATAAAATAATCAATTAAAAACGTGGAATCTTAAACTGAAGAACGTAATGTTTATTACTAACCTTCAATACAACCATGTTCTCTTTGGTAAAGAGTAATATTATGGATAAATTAAAGTAATTAGATAACATAATTCGTAGAAATAAATACAAATAAAATGATGACTAATGAGGTAAGACAAATTCAATAAACACAAATAGAAGAAAAATATAATGCACTTCCTTTTTTAACATATTTTAATATTAATCAAACACTCTAATACGATGATATTATTATTATTATTATTATTATTATTATTATTATTATTATTATTATTATTATTATTATTATTATTATTATTATTATTATGTACAGTAATATGTTCAGACTTTCAGTGTTCATTAGGCCCACTTGACAGGTCATATAATAGGATGAACACCTCTTCAATACTAGAGGCCTTTCAGCCCGCCTTGGGGATAAGGAAATAATTTCCCTGCAGCAGAAAATATTTAAATACAACAGTACCTACGTTGTTGTCTGCTAGAATTAAGTAAAACACGTGAACTCTGTCTGAACGTTTGAACTGACCGGTAACGGCTACGGTTAACCGAGTAACTTCGGTGCTCCGCTGCCAAGGACATAAACCGATAGAACCGAGAAACTCAACAGTTGTACTCGCTCCGTCCCCAGCTCTAAAGAGGACGAATAGAAAAAGAGACGAATAAATAAGGTGACGAATAGACAATTTGTTTCCAGTCTAGAAACTTTTGCAATAAATTATACTAGTGGATTGTGCAGCAAATGCTGTAAACTAAGTTCATTAGAAGTTCAAATAAAAATTTTTCAGATTTATTTTTAATGAAGAATAGGCCTACCAGTTATTTTAAAAGTTATTTGCTTCCATAATAATGAAACATACTCTCTCTGAATGGCTTTTTAAGCCAAATACTTTTCCTTGAACCTATCCATCTTTAGTTTTTGAGTTTAAAAGCGAAAACGCAAGTAACATTGTCAGGACGATCAGTGGATTTTTCATGTGGGAGTATGTAGGTATATCAAAATACTCATATGATGGCATTAATCATAATAATATTTCACTTTTAATGGCAATGTCATCAAACCACCTCAAGTTTCGTAGTTCTTAATAAACAGCTGCACTCAGAAAATTACACACCACAGAATCAGTCTTTTTTTTTTTCGTTGTTGGTAACTCTATAGCATCTATTAGGTGCTTTATGGTTGTGCTAACAGATGGAGTTACTTGTCAACAATGTGACGCTGAAACGTGTGTTCAGGTTACTGCCCAGCGACAGTCCTGATGTATTTTTATATTTGTGATGATTGGTTAATTAATATTAACCCGGCACACTCTTCTTCAAGAAAAATCCACCGAAAACCGGACCCGGGAATCGAACCCGGGACCTCCGGATCTGGAAGCCAGCATGCTGACCAACAGACCACAGGGGCAGTCAAAATCAGACCTGTAAATTATTTTAGTAAGTCTTGAACGTTTTTAATAACTAGTTATAGACACGTTATAAAAAAAATTATATAAATGAAGATCGACATGTTGTTGTCATTATGATTTCACAGAATTTGATCTGATGCTCTAAATATGTCAGCAATCCTGCAGGTCATGGCAACAAGAATTTGTACAGAAATATCAAGTGTGGGTAATTTTTGAAAAGCTCTTAATGAGTACTATTCAAAAATAAAATAATATATTGGGTGTTCCATTTAAAATAACAGAGTTGCAGTTACTTTCGGTTAAACCGGAAGTAGAAAAAACTTGGTAATACCAGTATTGAGTTCTTAGTATATGGTTATCCTTACATACCAAGTTTCATGTCACTGACCCGTATGCTTCAAAAGTTATTTAGGTAATGAGGGACTTTTAACTAACCCTGTATGTGTAACGTATGTAACGTGCGTCAAATCGTGTCTTTGAGGGAGCTGAGCGAATAATCTATATCAAATGGATGCCAATATGTATGGATTATTACATTAAAATATGTATTTATCTTTTATTCCAAGATATACTTTCTGAGTTTATTTTTAATGGCCAAATAAACGTGAAAAACCATACCGATATATAATAATATTTCAGTGCATTAAAAATAAACTATTTCAGTGGATAGGAAGCCATTGTTTGGTGAAGGCACACACAGACAACCACACTGGGAGCCTGAGGCTTCACTTAAATTCCATACACAAAGCAACTTTCCATCACAAACAACTGCCAGAGTTTCCACCTCACTGCTTCTGTTTCTGACATCACTAAATGGTTGGCCGCCATTAATAGGTTTGTATGTAGCCTATGTGCAGAGAGAAACACGAGGTCGGAGAAAGGAATTCAAATTTATTTATTTCCTCAAACACCTTAAATCCTCTTCATATATTTATTTATGGAGGTAGCATGGTAAAAAATACTTAAACTTATAACACAACACATTACTTCTGGGAATAAGAGAACAGCATAAAAGTTGAAAATGTCAAAATATGTTGGAAAAAGGAAGCGAAGGAAAACATAGGTGGGAGAAAGTTATTAGACGGCATGAAAAATATTTGAGAGTTTATTTCTCACGCGTAGAATTGACAGGATAATAATAAAAACCGCAACAGCAGAGGAAACTCATTCGTCTGTTGAGTTTGCATTTTCGTATGTTGCAAAAATTTTGTTCATATGCATTATGGGGTAGGCCTACATTTTCGGCTGATATTTATCGACTGTGAAATTAGTTTTGTAACATTTCCTTCAGCTCATACGACTTCCAATTATAATTTAATTGGAATCGGAACTTAAACATTTTTTTATAAATTACCACAGACACCATTTTAATAGTACATTATGCAACCAGCCTATAATGAAGGTAATTAAGAGGCGAGTATGGATATTTATGAAACGAGCGCAAGCGAGTTTCACAATTTTCATACGAGCTTCTTAATTACCATTATAGGCGAGTTTCATACGACTTTTTATGCTCGACCATATTTCTAACTTGATATTATTAATTTTCTTTGTATCTGACATTGGCCAATGTCCCGTATGTTGTGAGATGTGCGCAGACGCGAAAGTATTGATTTTTTCCGAGGAACAGATGTCCACATTGACCTTGCCAGGCCATAAGAACCTACAGAGATAACATTGAAATTAAATTAGACACTGAAAAACGAGATGACAAATTGAATTTATTTGAATATTATTTACAATTAACGCTAATTGTTATAGTAAGAGAACATAACCTTTTGCGACAGTATTGGATTTCCAGCCTTCGTGATTTTCGCTAATTCTCTTTTGATTGCATATCCGAGAATAATCGATACTTGCGGTTTTATAACGGTAGAAAGCTGACCTGTCATTGGCTGAACAGTTGTAACCTGAGTCGTCATTGGCTGAAAGACCTGACCTTTAATGAGTAGGTGTACATTAATGACATGCATTGAAGGTTCTGCTACCAGGTGTATAATTGCTACATTTCGGCATGGTCGGGCATAAACTAAATTATAAGTGAAATTAATTTATTCTCAAAGTATTTCCTTCTAACTCAAACAGGTATCCATTTAAAATTCATTACTTCTCTTATATTTGTATATATAATGAATAATCTATCATATAAAAATAAATAATTAATTGAAAATTTTTTTGTAAATCAAAATGCTAGTGATATTAAATAATTTATTAGTAAACAGTACCCCATTCTAAAGATACACATTTCTTGTAATTTGGAGAGGAATTATTCGTTTACATAGCAGCTGTTTGAATTTAAGTTTTCTAAAAGATGTGCTTTTCTAATTCAGACATTAATATTTTTTAAATCTAAATGTAAATATATTATATTAAATATATCCGTAAAATACCAAACATCAATTTTAAAGGGCCCACAAAAGAATTCTACTTTTCAGGAAATATCGCTCACAATCAAAAGTCATAAACATTGATTTTAGTAAATCTACATCTAATTTTTTTCTTAAATATTGCATACATTCTCATTATTCTAATAATATGTTTTCAAAGATGCTCTTTAATTGTATAACCTCATAATGCTTTAGTTTAATATTCTGAACCACTTCCCTGAAGGATCAATGAAGTGTACTGACAATTTCGTCACAGTAAAAAACAAGAGAGACTGAAATACAGATCTCATACCTTATAAGTTATAATTTTTTTTTTTCATTGGGTTATTTTACGACGCTGTATCAACATCTCAGGTTATTTAGCGTCTGAATGAAATGAAGGTGATAATACCGGTGAAATGGATCCAGGGTCCAGCACCGAAAGTTACCCAGCATTTACTCGTATTGGGTTGAGGGAAAACCCCGGAAAAAAACTCAACCAGGTAACTTGCCCCGACCGGGATTCGAACCCGGGCCACCTGGTTTCGGGGCCAGGCGTGCTGACCGTTACTCCACAGGTGTGGACAAGTTATAATATAACCATTGGTGTCTGTTCACAGCATGGAAAAATAAGAACAAAAACACTGAATCTCACAAGTGAAACCTAGGAAGTGTCGACAGCAGTGAAGATATTCATCGATAAAGCAAACGCCGCCAAGAGATACCAATAAGGAATCATGACGCAACTAAGCCAGGAGATAATGGGGTAGGATGGCCAGTTCATTTCCCCCTACATTGCATACATCGCCGTTTAACTACATGTTGCACTAATCAGATTTCAGATGCATACAAACAATTGTTTTTCCTCTGACACATATCGTCAAGTGAGATGTACTGCCTGATAATAGTGGCGTAACAATTGCGCTGTTTTGTTGCCAGTTCTGACACAGGCATGAAAGGTTAGAAGACTCACGACTTACGTTTGATAAGTTGGTGGCTAATGAGAATACTAGGGTAAACATTGATAATTTCGTGATAATTTAATAAAAGTTAATTTATAATGTAAATGTGTAAATATATCCTTATTCCGATTTTTTCATCTAAAATACGATAATTTGCTGTACAAATCTGGAGACATAAAAGATTGGATACGTTCTTGAACAAGCGCCAAAAACCACTTTTACACCTTAAGCTAAAAGGTTGGTTATTTCGTGATAATCTTGGTAATTTTGTGATATTACATTGATAATTTCGTGAGAATAGAAGAATTGTGCAAAAATTCATTGAAGTCAAATGAAATTCTCATTTATTGTTCCAAGACTTCAAACATAGTAATTCCGTCTAATATTCATAGCAAGAAAACATAGAAATACATATCAACACAAAATAAGAATGAAATCAAAGAAAAAACTGAAATTGAAAAGGGATCTTCTTTAAGCTGAAAGGTGAACACTTTTATTACGGACTTTACTATAGCTTATATTACTAGGGTAACTCCAAAAGTAATGCATAACATTTGTTTAAAAGTGATATTTTTATCCTACAGCTTTGCTATTTTCACAGAATGTAGATTCATCCTTTAGGAACAAAATGTCACTTTTCCACATAATTCCCGTCCCTTTCAACTGCCTTACGTAACCTAGGAACGAGGGCCTGAAGACCAGCACGGTAAAAGTCTGCACCAACACGTCTGAGCCAGTCTTAGCAGCATGCACAAGGGAGTCATCTTCTAACCTCGTTCCGCGAAGGGATCCTTCAGTTTACCAAAGAGATGGTAATCACACGGGGCCATTTAGGAGTGTAAGGCGGATGTTTCAGTGTTGTCTATCCGAATTTTTTGATCTGGTCTGTGGTCTTGTGACTGACATATGGCTGTGCGTTGTCGTGCAATAGCAGAACATCCTGCCTCTCCCGATGTTGTCGAACACGACTCAGTCGAGCTTGAAGTTTCTTGAGAGTTGCCACATACGCGTCACAATTAATGGTGGCAAGAGTCCTTCTGAATCGAAAAACACAGTAGCCATAAGTTTTCCTGCTGAAGGTGCACTTTTGAATTTCTATTTCTTTGGTGAATTTGCATGATGCCACTCCATTGTCTGCCTCTGTCTCCGGTCCAAAATGGTAGAGCCATGTTTCATCTTCTGTCACAATTCTTGCAAGTAAGTCATCTAGCACTTATCATTGACACTTAGCATGATAACAAATCAAACAGAAGCTATACTGAACCCATTGCGTCCCCCTTTTCTTTTTTTTTTTATCACATCTTATCTTCAGATTTCTAAAATTCGTATTGTAATATAATTTTTAAAATAATATAAAATGTAACGCTTCATACTCAACAAAATTTCGCCTTAAACAGCTAAGATTTCTATCAGTAAAGCTAAGCCTATATGGCGACTACAAATGTATCAAAAATTCCAAAAACATTTCCTAAAATTTCATTATGATATAATAAATCTTTGTACCAAATATCATATGCTTACTTTTAGTAATAAGCCTGTAATGTAATTACAAACATCCACAAAATTTGTACGCCTGAAAAGTCGACGCAAACTTGCTCGCTCCAAACATAAAAGCTCACTGAAACAGCTACAATAGTCACACAAAGCATAGCTGTATGTTTCTGGAAGTTGGACAACATATGCAATCCCTTGGCGGAAATTTGGATCTCGTAACACCATTGGTCAGTTTACGAAAGAGCAAAGAAAAAGTATCACGAAATAACCACTACCACGAAATTACCAATGTTTACCCTAAATGGTAATGCATTGCTTTGTGCAGCTCTTGAGGCTAAAATGGAGCAAAGAGAGCCAGGTGGAAAATTTTCCGAAAAGATACAGAGAACAATATTCCGTAAAATTTTACTTCTCACTATTTTGTTTTAAATATTTCAAAGAATAATCCCCTTGAATTTAATGACATGACCTACGGTCCATCCTGTACAAGCAAAGAAACGAAAATCACATGGGGGTTCCATTAGGCCTACTGAAATGATATGAATGAAGAAACTGTACTGTATTTCCATACTTCATATCATACTTCATGTTGTATTTTTGTTTATATTTTTATTTCTATGATCTTTTATGTGCCACTATGTAGCCTTCTTACAAAGACGTTTATAGTCACGAACAATGCCCATAACAGAATACTATCCTCGTTCAATTGTTCGCACTCGTAGAAATTTTGGCTGCTTGACAACTTAGTCTGCCGCTATGATTCTGTGGACAGAACGTTTCCCAGCATGTGGTCCATAGTTCGATTCTCGGCATGGGCGGATATTTATCTACTTGACGGGACTTGTTTTGTCCCTTGGTGCTTGTACTTGTCCTGTGAAGTTTTCGCGGTGGTCCTATGTCATGCTGACAGCACGGTAATGTTGGTCCGCAATGTGTGTCTTGTAAGTCAATGCAAAAGGCGGACATTAATCAAGACAAAAAAGAAAGGAAGAAATAAATTGAAATAAGTTATATATGGATCATTCGATCAAGCACTTGTTTTTAAATAATTTTTTGTTGTTTGGTCAACTGCCCAAAGACAAGTTTGAACCTCATAAGTGACACCAATAAGGCATCATCCATGAGGCAACTAAGCCAGTAGAGTGGCCAGTTCCTTTCCCCCTCCATTGCATACATCGCCGATTACCTACATATTACACTAATCAGACTTCAGATGCATAGAAAACAGTTGTTCTTCCTCTGACACATATCGTCAAGCGAGGTGTACTGCCTGATACATATCAGCCAGAACCTCAATCAGATGTGTTAAATAATTTGTTTAATAATTTCAATTCTTGTTTGACTATAATTGTTTATTTACTGTGCCACCTTTGCTTATCTTAAAAGTTAATAATTTACATTAACGTTTTCGATACATTTGTATCACCTTCAGATGTAGGGTGTTAAATACACATTTATGATGAAAACCTTGCCTAATGGTATGGAACTTATTTCATCATAAATGTTTATTTAACACTCTACATCTGAAGGTGATACAAATGTATCGAAAACGTTAATGTAAATTATTAACTTTTAAGATAAGCAAAGGTGGCACAGTAAATAAATAATTATAGTCAAATATTAATAGCTTATCGGCATACCACAATATGAAATTTCAATTCTGATTTCCGTTCTATAAAATTATTATGAAACCTTGGCCTGAAATTAGAAATATGCCTTGCTTTAGACTTGCTTCAGTCTTACATTTTGGTTCAGTGAGGGGAAGAGAAATATTGTACCTTCTTGTATTGTGGCCGTGATCGAAATTTATTGATACTGAAAGTTCCTGTAGCATGATTCAGAGGTGCAGGAGATGGAATCTTCCTTGAATACGCGTGGGAAGGAGACTATAAATTTAATTTACACTTGTGGAGTTATACATTATTGGCGGGCAACCGGTAGCAGGGTGCACAGGTGCCCGGCTAGGTGGCGGCTCTATCGGCTTTCAGCTGCACACATATCAGCGGCGACAAGATTTATTTTTCCATAAACTACACAAACTGGTCGTAGTGGGCGACATTTTAACGATGTGGGTTCAAGTCGCCATGGAATAGACGAATGGAACGGAAGAAACGTGTATTAATAATGCTGGAAAGGGAACAGAACGCAAGAATTGGCATAGAGACGAGTAATAGTATTTTGTTCAACGACGATTAAATTACATAAGTTAGGTCAGATGCAACAGTGTTCATGAGTGAGATAGTTATATACAATAGAAGTAATTTAATACAGTTATATGAATACTTTTTAATGATTGAATAAAATTAATAAAATCGGTTAAAAACCAAACATGTTTCGGAGAAATGCTCCTCCATCTTCAGTGATAGTACCACGACTGTAACAGGAAACATAAATTGTGTAAAGCTCGTGGTTGATAATCGAATTTTACAAAGATACATAATCTAAATGTCAACAATTGTTAAAAATAAAATGACCTAGGCCTAAATGTTGTTTAGTTCAAATGCATATTATAAGCTTAAATACAAATTAAATTGATTGAAATAGTTATTTAAAAAATTTAAAAAAATGCAATATCTAATATATATTGAGTACAAAATGATTAACCAGAAAATATATAAATAGTGTATGATATTGAAATTAACAAAAAGCAATGTTAAAATGTCATTTTTAATAATGTTGACATTTTAACATTGCTTTTTGTTAATTTCAATATCACACACTATTTATATATTTTCAGGTTAATCATTTTGTACTCAATATATATTAGATATTGCATTTTTTTTTAATTTTTTAAATAACTATTTCAATCAATTTAACTTGTATTTAAGCTTATAATATGCATTTGAACTAAACAACATTTAGGTCATTGTATTTTTAACAATTGTTGACATTTAGATTATGTATCTTTGTAAAATTCTATTATCAACCACGAGCTTTACACAATTTATGTTTCCTGTTACAGTCGTGGTACTACCACTGAAGATGGAGGAGCATTCCTCCGAAACATGTTTGGTTTTTAACCGATTTTATTAATTTTATTCAATCATTAAAAAGTGTTCATATAACTGTATTAAATTACTTCTATTGTATATAACTATTGTTTAACGACGTTTTCAACTGAAAAGATAATTCAGCTTCGAAATTCAACTAGGGCGAGAAATGGCAGACAATTTTTTCTTGAGCTCTCAATCAGAAACATGTTTTTTTTTGTCACGTGCCCTAAATGTACGACACGTATCTCCCATCTATTACTGTGAGAAGTAAAATTTTGCGGAATATTGTCCTCTTTATCTTTTCGGAAAATTTTCCGCCTGGCTCTCTTTGCTCCATTTTAGCCTCAAGAGCTGCACAAAGCAATGCATTACCATTTAGTATTCTCATTAGCCACCAACTTATCAAACGTAAGTCGTAAGTCTTCTAACCTTTCATGCCTGTGTCAGAACTGGCATGATAATGAGTGATGGAAAGAATTTTACTTTTGTCTTTAAAATGTGCAGAAATTTGATCCGAACAAAAGTAAATTTTCGTTCTGAAAAGGAAAGTTAAAAAGTTACATTTGTTCGGATCAAATTTCTGCATATTTAAAAGACAAAACTAAAATTCTTTCAATAATTTATTATCATAATATATTACTCTCTTAAATTGACTGAGCATATTGGGAATTGGATCAATGACACGCTATGAAATATTTCGTATAATAGAATTTTTATCTCAAAAGGGCAGCAAAACAGAGCAAAATTGTATTAACCTCTTTTGTTCAAAATATCTCTAAGAATAATCCCCTTAAATTAATTACATTACTTACGGTTCTTTCTGTATATCCCGCAGATTGAAGCTTTCGTTTACCAGTCGAACAGATTTAGCTGTTTGTAACGACCCTAACTAGTTGGAACCTCTTTTCACATCATGTTTTGTCGGCTTAAGACGAAGATATTAGCCAATCTTTGAAAAGTTGTGATTTCGTTTTTCATCACCAGCAAGGAAAACATTAGACTAGACCATTTCTACATGATGATGATGATGATGATGATGATGATGATGATGATGATGATATTTTCCACACTTGTTGAGTAACGGCTAGCGTGTCCGGCCGCGAAACCAGGTGGCCCGGTTTCGATTCCCGGTAGGGGCAAGTTACCTGGTTGAGGTTTTTTCCAGGGTTTTCCCTCAACCCAATATGAGCAAATGCTGGGTAACTTTCGGTGCTGGACCGCGGACTCATTTCACCGGCATTTCACCTTCATCTCATTCAGACGCTGAATAACCTAAGATGTTGATGGAGCGTCGTAAAATAAGTTACTAAAATAAAATAATGATATAGGCCTATGTATGTAATTCGATAATAGAGCCCGATGTAATAATTTGTATCTGTATATGAACCTCGCTGGTTTTACTGCATCTCTGACACTGATTTTTTTAAATTATATAAATCAGTCTCTACATTCTAAAATATGTGTCATGTCAAATTAAGTATTCTGTAAACATTCTAATCTTGATTTATGAGTATAAATTGTAGTTAATTATTTTTGTACCCCTGGATATACATACATAATTAAGCACTTGGATGGCACTCAGATACAAATTGAAAGAAAAGAGAGCATGAATATGTTACAATCGTGTCGCTTTAAAATAACGACATGCCTAGTTTTTCGACGCAGTCCAGTGAACTCGTTTAACCCTTTGGAGCGCAGTGGTTACAGTACATAACTTTTTAAATTTGAGTTTTCTGCCTACTTATAGTGTGATTTTTATTTCAAAACTACTGCGCTGCGTTCACTGATCCCTAGTAACTGTAGAAGAATTTTATTTTCCCTATATTTGTGTTGCTCCACTAAGATGGCCGATGTTGTTGTGTATAGTTGGGGTGTGGAAGACTCGCTATGTGTTTTTATTTCAGTTGTATGCTAAAATATCACAGATACGTAAGTTTCTATTCAGTATTATTTGTCTTTCGGTCTTTTAGAACATATTTCAGTAACAAGATTGTAATTTCTTCGACACATGTGGCGTCAATATAGAAACAATGTGGTGGTTTCAAAACGTAACCACTACGCAAACAGGGTAGTTATGCTCACCATATCCAACAAAATGTTCCATTTTTGTGTCAGCTTATTCATCAACGCTACAAGGAAGAGATGGTTGGTGACAATCACAAAGTGTTTTTGACAACTTTTTCACAAGTTTGAATCTGATGATCTCTAAGGCAGCAAATATCTATGCATGTGGTACAGTTAGACATGGGCGTATTGGTTTACCACACGACGAAAGAAGAGTCCGCGACATGAAACGTGGTGAGAGTGATAGCCGTACGTCATATGCTGGAGTGTCCTGGCTCAAGTGGAAGAATAGAAGATCCATTCTTTTCCTTTCTAATTACCACGCAACGCAAGTGAAGTGGCACTTTGCCTTAATGAAACCAGAAACTGTTTCCTTTTGTATCATTCGCAATAAGTCTGAAGACATTGTGTTCTGTAGTATTGCATAGTGGTTTTACCATGAAACCACCCATTTTCTGTTTAAAAAATGGAAGTTTTTAAACTTTTTAAAATTTGAGGCATTTCTCTTAGACAAATAAAAGTTTAATTTCATTGCGAACACAATTTTTTATTTCCTTTCCAAATGCGTGCATCAAAGGGTTAACATAAAGACTACACAGTTTAGTCTGTGCATAACACTTGAGTAACTTTGACATGACTACGTATGTAATTGCAAATATTTATAAAAGGTCCCGAAATACGATTAGTGTGTACTTCTTCGACAGCATAGTTCATTGCTTGATAGAGCATGCTGATTGGCTTACGGGATCATAAAGCAAACCCTTCAACTATATTATATATCTAAAATATCAGTTTTTTTTACCACTAAGTCATCTTGCTCGTTGCTATTATTTTATAAAATTTTATTTTTGTCACTTTCAAATTTTTAAATTTCACAAAAAAAATTAAATTGATCTATTTTAATGATCAACATGTTTCTTCCTTAAATTTTCAGCGATTTTGGTTTCCGTTATAAAATTAGTACCGCTAATGCAATATTTAAAAATACTGAAAAAATAATTGGAGAGCTAGATCGAGGGAATAAGTGTCTTGGTACTTTCTTAGATATAAGAAAAGCGTTTGCTACTGTTAATCATAAAATTTTAGTAGAAAAATTAAATATGTTAGGTATTAGAGGGAACAAGCTTTAGAATTACTAAATTCTTATCTGAACGATAGAATTCGTATGGAAAAAAATGATTATTTTTCTTAGTGAACTTTGCAATATTAATACTGGTGTCCCTCAGGGTACAGTTGTTGGTTCTATTTTATTTTTGATATACCATAGACCTACATGAATGATTTATTAACAATTGACTTTAAAATACATCAAATATATATCAAAGCATTATTAAAATGTATATATAAAAATCACACATATTTCAAATCGTATACTCACAAACATAAAATCCAAGTGTTAAACGAGCACTGCTTTCAATCATAATAGTAATATCGGCACTAGAATTTATAACAAATTAAAAAAGAAATATCCGCATCCATTTACCTCCAACTTTTTTAAATTAAAAAATGTATGTAAGCAATTTGTTATGAGTAATTATTCATTTTTGATCTTATTTTATTGTAATTTATTTATGTAAATTTATTATATATCGAATCCTCCCTCGAGCACGAAAACATTCTCTTTAGAGGAGAGTGCTAGAATTTTGTAAATTTACAATTTTATTTCTTTCTATTGTATTTTTCTGGCAATAGACAATATTATTAGTAGTATTAGTATGCCTAAATATATTATAGTCCGGGTCAGCTTACTTAATACCCTAAAAGTCAAATGTAACCATTTTTCCACTATTAATAATTGTGCTAGTGGATTATAGTGATTTTCTAGCTCTCAGGCTGAATTTCCTTTTATCAACTGCGTTTCGAATTTCGGATACTGACAAATACTACAACTGGCAGTTATTTTCTAACTGTTATTTTGGCAGCAATGATTTCAATTTACAGTGAAGTAAACTGATGAAAATGCGAGTAAGTAAATACATTTTTAGGTTAAGTGTCATGAATCGTAAACGTTTAATCAAAGCAATAAATTTCATATTCCCTGACAAAATAAATTGTAATATTAGATCATACAAATCCTAATTACCAATATAATATGCGAGAAGTCCAGAAAGAAAATATACATGAAGATATGTGGTAAATAAACAAGACATTGTTATTCTTAACACTATATTATTATTATTATTATTATTATTATTATTATTATTATTATTATTATTATTATTATTATTATTATTATTTCAGTAAGTAGCATTGTGATTTTACCCTCTTTGGTGATATCTGGTATTAGTTGGCAACACTGAAGAGACGGCCAAATGAGCCTTTTAGGAACTACTCTTACGTGATCCTCACTATAAGTTGTTTTATATCATTTTCTGTTTTCTAGTAGGCTTATAAACTATGATCAAAGGATTGAAATCTAGAACGGGCTTGTTTCGACAGCTTTAATTTTCTCATCAGTGAGGGCATATCGTCGCTAAAAAGACGAAGTGGCGTAAGCGACAAATGTGTAATTTTACAGGAGAGCAGTTGAAAGAAAAGTGTGTTTATATGCGGACCTACAACTCAAAGTAATAAATTGACACGTCAAAGATAATACATTGATTCAGTCCGTTTATTGTTTCTCTTAATAAGGACTAATGGCAAACTCTAAAATTTTGATACCTTATAGGCCAAGAAGGCCTTAATTGGTCTGTTCGAAAGATTTTACTCATAATAGGAAGGCACTTACGCCATACACATGACTGATCGTATAATACTAATTTATGCTATTGCTTTGAGTTGTATTATTCTTTATTTATTTTTTGACTAATTTTATTTATTTTTTATTTTTATTGTATATAATAATTATTTGAAAGTCTAGGAAATAAAGAGGATTATAAAGTTATTTTAATAAATCAAAATCAAGAATTTTTTTTAATTACATAAAATTAATTAATAATGTATTTGTTTACAAACAATTTTAAGAAACACAAAGAAATATTGAAAATGTTCATGGGTTAATAATAATAATTGTACCCTAGAATTAATGTGGGAATTCCTTGTAGAACGTTTTATAAGCAACATCTCTTATTACTGGTGTTGACCCTTTGCATAGCTGCTGCAAATAGTTGTACTTCTCAACTGAAATCTTTGGAGAGGTGACATTAAGAAGAGGCAGAGAAAGCTTCAAAATTTCATAAATATTCCGTGATTTCAGAGATAGCTGCTCATAATGTTCGTTCAAATGACTGGTTTTTACAAAAACGCAGTTAGGGTCGTCTTTGGTCACTCCGACTTCTCTGACTGTAGTCCAATCAATCTTATTTCCAGACTGAAATTCTCTCAGAGGTCGGATCCGAAGGCTCTCTGAAATACGTTTGTAGTCAAAGAAATCTTCTACCCTCATAGAGTGTACTTCATACTGAGCAGCACGTCGATCAAGTCGCACAATAGGTACCAGCTGGCAAAGTATGAATATGTCTCCTGCCTGAGCCAGAGCTGTTGAGATAGTGCTGTGTGCAGAATCACCTTCGTTTTGACCATGGTTAGGTTCAAAGAAGTACAAATTGATAGACAGTAAATTCTTAGAGTTGCTTAGAATGTACAAAAGCATGGTCACTAAAATGGTATTCTTATTCTGGCCACTGCAACCATCAGCAAACAGCCTGACATTCTTTACACATTTGGCATCTAGTTCTTGGAGGTAGATTCCCACACAGGTTGCAGTCTCAGAAGATTCTTACTTAACTACCTTAAACACTTTTTTACGTGATGACTGTTGAAGTTGTTGTTCTTCTTCAGAAGATTCTTCTGGACGATGGAAAGGGCATTCATTATTGTCACTTGAATGCTTAACACATAGTAAACATTTACAAAGTTTGCAAATATCAGAAGCTTCACTTTTGCATTTGAGAAACTGATACTTTTCAGAATATTGTGGATCACAGTCACTGTCATCATAGTCACTAATTGGCAAGTCCAGCACGGGTCTTTATTTTCTTCATGACAACACTGCTCCTTTGTAATAGTACTATCAGCAGTTTTAGCTTCTACATCGCCTTCAAA
Source organism: Periplaneta americana (assembly GCA_025594305.2). Classification (NCBI taxonomy): domain Eukaryota; kingdom Metazoa; phylum Arthropoda; class Insecta; order Blattodea; family Blattidae; genus Periplaneta; species Periplaneta americana. The sequence continues at coordinate 97,488,512 of JAJSOF020000027.1, read as the reverse complement.
ATTGTTTTGTGTGTGGCTTTTCAAAATACTGAGAGGAGCATCCATAGACTCCGATTCTGATTCTTCGTTCAACAGAATTTTCTTTTGAATAATCCACCTGAATCACTTTCCCGTAATAATATTTTTTCTCCGGTAACCAGTACATTTTAATTTCAACTCCTATCTTCAATGTGTCACAATCAATACTTTCAATCTCATTAGATGATACCACATTAGTAGATCCATCTGTCCATTTTACTATTACGTGCATGTTTGATATAATGCAATGCCGCTTTAATAAGACTGATATACACTATTGCTTTGCAGAGACTGTTTCTTATTGTGCCAATTTCATACTCCAGACAGCTTAATAATGTTGAAATAGTTTGTTTGCTCGAATTTATAAATAAATGTTCATTGTTGGCATCACGTGGCAATCCATGGATTATAGGGAGCCTAGCAATACACTGCAGACATAGACTTAGCGACCAATTTAAAAAAAGGTAATACCTAACGAAGAGACGTAATCGACTTGCGAGTCTGATACGCCAGTTCGTCTGAAAAAGAATGAAAGAGCAATGGCGTTTACGACGGTAACACAATGTTCACTGCCAAGTAACCATTAGAGATGGATGTACGCCAGTTCGTCAGAATATAGATATGGTCCAACGAAGTGTGCCGGCGAAGCATCTCCAAATTTTTGGTTTTGGCGCTTACGTCACTTTGTCAGATAAGCGACGATATATGCATCGAGTTATACTTAAATACATTTTAAAGAAACAATATCAAAACCATTACTAACGGAAAAGGGATACGAACGTGCAGATGTCCGTGAGATTGGGTTTCCATACGAAGCTCATACAAAAACCTCTAACCAAGGTCTCAGGATGAACATGCAAAAAAAAAAAAGCTGTGTGCGTTACTCATAATCAAGTTCTGAAACCAGTTTTGAACCAAGACACGAACTTTTTTGTTAATTCCTTGTTCTCGAACCATCTTCATTACGTGCGTTCGCCTGCAAGTAAGAGCTGTCAGAGTGCATAATTTCTGAGGTCGGCCCACACCATCTGCTGTTTCTTCCGACTGTGGAGCAGGGGATATTTCGTGGACACTGAATCACTTACGCGGGCGGGCAGCCCATCTCCCGCTCCACGCACAGTTTTATCTGCTTTCCGGCATCTTCCCACCCAGTTTCCGCACCGTGAACACGGTGTATAACTTTGGATACGTAATCCGACCCGGCTGCGGGACGCAAGATGCTGACGGAGGGAATTTCTACGAGGTATGTTTTCTGGGTGGCTGCTAAGGTGTGAAGAAGTCGTATAAGAATTCTGTCTAGGCAGCGACTCAGGGATATCCAACCTTCGAAGCGATCTACACAAAATTTCTGATTTCTTCCGAACTAGCTGGGTAAGATTATAGGACCAATGGGTAAGATATGTATGTATGGGCTATTCCATATGAAATCGATCAGTAAAAAACCTCGCATTTTTTTAATACTTTAATTTTTCCTTATTTATACAAGGTGCTGAGGAGAGTGCATTTTCAAAAATATACTATCGAAAGTCAAACGGTTTTCGTGTTGTTGAGCGACAAATTTAGCTTATTTTATAAAAAGAAGCCTTTTCAGCGCTCAGAACTCTGGAACTGTTTACTGAAGAACATTGAACGAGAGCTCATTTTGAAGCTGACATTTTGTAGGTTATGATAAGAAGCAATCCTTATTTTTATTGTATACAGATAGGCAGATAATCTGATTTTACTTCCTTTTAGGCTTTTGCCCATTTGTAAAAATGTAAAATATATTGAGAAAAAACCTTGCATTATTAAGAGGGATTTGGCATTGTTTGCTTAGTGGCTCGGCAATAAGGGTTATTTTTACGACGCTGTATCAACATCTAGGTTATTTAGCGTCTGAATGATATGAAGGTGATAATGCCGGTGAAATGAGTCTGGGGTCCAGCACCGAAAGTTACCCAGCATTTACTCGTATTGGGTTGAGGGAAAACCCCGGAAAAAACCTCAACCAGGTAACTTGCCTCGACCGGGATTCGAACCCGGGCCACCTGGTTTCGCAGCCAGACGCGCTGACCGTTACTCCACAGGTGTGGACTCGGCAATAAGTTTCGGGGGTATTAAATAAATTATATTCACACGCCTAGACTTGAAAGGCGCAACACAGCAAGCACTGGCCGAGAGATGAAGATAAGCGAGCTTTGGGCGTCATTTTACTCCTGTGTTTATGAAAACTTGTGATAAAGCTAGCCCAGCTATGCGCTACTAGACGAAACATCACGTGTTTATGTCTCCTGGCCTTGCTTGCCTAGGCTAGCTCCCGCTGGTAAGTTCACGCGCGTACTATTTATTTTCTTTATTTGACTTTTCAATACTGTCTTATTAACGTTGCACCAGTAAAAAATATGTGTTTATTTGTACTTTCAATGCGGAATCTAACCATATGTTTTTTTTTATATTTTTCGTGGGAAAAGGTGTCTTAATTAAGAAAAATCTAAATTTCTCTATTTCCATAAAAAGTAAGAAAAACTGTTTACATGTCAATATAAACTTTAACTACTCAGCATCAAAATAAACCATGATTTTGATCACTGGGTGAAAGGGTTTCGGAGCCACAACAGTTTAAAGTTGCTAATTTTATGAAAATACGATAAATTTAAATATTTTTGATTTAAACACTATGAAGTTCTGATGCCTCATACTTTGCACAAAGCATTGTATCACAGTTTTCAACGGACAGAAAAAGTTTCATTGTATTTAAAAATTGCAAGGTCAATTTTCTCTATATTTCGGTCATTTGAAATGGAATAGCACTTATATGTATATATGTACTTGATGTCAACATTTACATCCATGTAATGTGGACCTCACAATTTTGTATCCGGTGCCACAATTACATTCATTACAGATATAACTTTTGTAGACGCTCTTATAATTTAACTTTCGACCCCATTTAAATTGATCAGTATTCCCACCTTTAAAACCTAACAACTTAATTTAGATCATTCAAAATTGACACTTTTACGACGTTGTTCTTGATTTTCAGTACACTTATATCGAACACACACTGTTTCTAATAATACTTGTTACTAAAACGTAATACCCCATCGTCCAATAAGTTCGTTATTATGTCTGTTTCTTGTATACATTTCATTTTCAGATCTCACTAATTTTCTACATATTATACTTCGCTATCCTAGCTACCCTCCTCCGCCATACTCCTCACCTATTCTCATTATCTCTACCGTTTTACTTAAGTTCCTATTACACTTCTCTAATTCATTCAAAATTGACACTTTTATCACTCTGTTCTTTATTTTCAGTTCACTTAGACTATATCGAACACACACTGTTTCTAATAATACTTGTAAGTTATATTCATTCACTACTTTTCCTACATCGCATCATCAATATTTCCTCCCCTAACTATCTCTCAGTGTGTTTTAATTTCTTGTCTTCTTATCACAGCATGGGTACTAGTTCTCAAAATGACTCTTTATTATCTATGCATTGTCATAAAACAGCTCACTATTCTTCCTTTTTCATAGCATGAGCAATTCGTTTCTGGAACTCCTACTTAGGAACTGCATAACGATATTGCGATTTAGAAGTAAATTATTCAAACATGTGACCAGTACTAAGCCACATAAGTCCTAATTTCATATTTAATTTTCCCGTTCCTTTATCCTATCATGATTGTTGTATGTACCTTTCCGAAATAAAAATTCTTTTATATTGAACATTTCACTGGAAAGTTTTCTTTTCTCAATCGTACTATCAGGGACTGGAATGCTTTACCTGCAGACTTACTAAAGGCTTTACCAACAACCAAAAATGCATTTAAAAATAGGCTTAAGGACCTTACTAATAGACGGTAATTATACACAGTAGTTAAAGGGTGTAAATGATATGTTGTTATTGAAGTGTTGTATCAGTGAAGAATTATGTTGTGTCAGTGAAGTGTGTTGTATCAGTGAAGAAGTATGTCGTGTCAGTGAAGTGTGCTGTGAAACGTGTTCCTGTCAGTGAAGCTTTATAGTTTATAGTGGCAGTGCAAAGAATTTGAACAGAGAAATGTTTTTGAAGTGTTAGTGACATCAGGATAGAATCAGTGAAATGTGTCGTAGTTCCAGTGCAGTGAGTGAGTTGACAGCGAAATGAGTGTAATGTTGAAAGGTACTTGTGCAGATATGAACATATCATACTCGTGGGTTTTAGTTCGATCTTAGTTTTAAGATACAAATTAGAATATTTCAAATGTTATTTTAAGTGATCGTTTCATTTAGCATATTCCCTGGTGTTGTTGTTATTATTATTATTATTATTATTATTATTATTATTATTATTATTAGTATTAATTATTAATGTTATTATTAATTGTATTTTTAATTAATAAGTTTATTATTGTCATTATTGAGTGTAATTAGTTACCACTGCCACCGGGTATATACCCACTGCAGTGTGAATACATACATACATACATACATACATACATACATACATACATACATACATACATACATACATACATACATACATACATACATACATACATACATACATACATACATAGCGTGTTTTGGGAAAGCCAATATTCTCAGTGAATTTAAGAGAGCAGTGTATTACGATTATAAATTGTTGAACGAATTTTAATGTGCAGAAATTTGATCCGAACAAATGTAACATTTTTAAATTCCTTTTCAGAACGAATGTCACGGATGTTACATTTTTTGTAACGGATGTTACAAATGAGTTAATGTCACTTCATTTTTCCAGTCTCAAAACAACCGTGACATTTCTAAGTCAAAATATTCATTTCAACTGTAAAATTAAGTGTTATTAACCCAAAGTACTGAGAATAAGTGGCAGAAAGAATATATTACATGTCAATTCACCCCCGCCGATTCGCCCCAAGTACAGCGTAAAAAGTTGCTTGACCCTGGAGCTCTGGAATTAACAGTGCAGACTCTCAAAACATTTCAACAAAAGCTCCTTGAAAAGCATAAGTATATTAACAGTCGATCTCTCTATGAGTAACTGCTGCAAACTTTAGGGAAACAAAACAGTGACTATTGCCCGGCAACTTTAGGGAAATAAAACAGTGTCTATTGCCCGGCCAAGACCACTTAGATTCAATGCTCATAAAACTTGTGAAATATATACCTTTTGAAAATAAAACATTAGGGGCCGTATTCATAGACATACTTAGCGCGGGCTTCCAGTGGATGATCAGCGAACTAATGTTTTTCGTATTCATAAACCAGTGTTAGCGATATGATATGATATGATATGATATATGATATGATATGATATGATATGATATGATATGATATATGATATGATATGTGATATGATATGATATGTGATATGATATATGTGATATGATATGATATATGATATGATATATGATATGATAGATGATATATGATATTATATATGATATGATATGATATGATATATGATATGATATGATATGATATGATATGATATGATATGATATGATATGATATATGATATGATATGATATGATATGATATATGTGATATGATATGATATATGATATGATATATGTGATATGATATTATATATGATATATGATATGATATATATATGATATCATATATGATATAATATGGTATATGATATGATATATATGATATATGATATTATATGATATGATATGATATATGTATATGATATGATATATGATATGATATATGATATGATATATATGATATGATGTGATATATGATATATGATATGATATGATATGATATTAATCCCATACAAGTAACCATTCGATACCCGGAGCTAGTTTAGCACGCTCGTAGCGTGGGCTAGCGAAATGTCTATGAATAGCACCCTAAATATTTAAATTTAGAGCCTTATCTATGTCTTACAGTAACAATAAAGAAATATTTCTGACAAATACTTCTTCATTGGAATTCTCAGCTTTTCCGGAATGGCTGAAACAGTAATAACAGAATGAGCTCAATGTAATCAATTCACTGGGGATTTCATAGCAAGTGGCGAGGGAAAATGGAACGAAGAAAATCCGATCGAGTTAGTACTGTACGTTCTCAGCGACGCGTGACTTGAAGCAGGGCTACCAACACGATTCCGCTTATTAGTATCACGCCCTCTCCTGTCCGCAGCGGCCAATCAATTTTCATTCCACAATTGCACTCTGTAGCGCCGTTACTTTACATTTTAATTGATCATCGAACTCATCACATCAGTTTATTGATTCCCTAATTTTACATCTCACGCTTATTGCGACTCCCCCATATGGTGCCGTCCGCTTCCGTCAATTTCCGCGCACCGGCGATTCAGTTTTCATTTCCAACTGGGAAACGCGGTACAGGTAAGCAAAAACTGGATGCATCAGTGATTTAACTGTCTGGCTGATGCGTGAATTTGCCCTGGAGACAAGTCGCTGTCATTTCAATTTTGCAGCATCGCTTCCGTTAACTAATTGCAATTGTAGGGAAATAAGAATATCGAGAAACGCGATTGGCTGCACCAAATAAACAACTCAAATTTCCACACAAATTGTTATTTTCCCATGTTATGTGTCTAGTTTAAATTAATGATCAAGTGACAGACATACCGACCGTGTACCGGACTTGGTTACCTATTTGGGTGAGTGAGTGAGTGAGTGAGTGAGTGAGTGAGTGAGTGAGTGAGTGAGTGAGTGAGTGAGTGAGTGAGTGAGTGAGTGAGTGACTAGTGACCGGTTTCTAACAACACTAGTGGCGAAGTGCATCAACATCGGTTAAAAACGCAGTAATCATAGATTAAGAAACGACGGTTAAACAGTAACGGTGGTTAAAATGTAATTTCTGTGCACCATTCATAATCACCGATTACTTAAACATGGTTAACTGACACCTCATTTAACCAGAGTAAAGTCTATGATGGTACACTGTTTCTACAAAATGACAAGAGGAAAGCATCCATACCGCTGCAAAGATAATAGTCAACGTCTAAAAACGACTGCGCTCACTCCGTTCTACATCGAAATGAACGTAGCCTACATTTTCGCGTTGCATTTGTTTGCCTTTGGGCACTGTTATATTTGCGAGTTGCATTTCTTTGTTTTTCAGTGCTGTTAGGTTAAAATCGTACAAAATAGAAAATTGAATGCAAAAATGATTATATTCCAATATGAGGTTAAAGTATCGATAGACTTACTTACTATATTTAAATATATTATATAAAAAGAAGGAATATCCACAAAGGAAAAGGATGTAGAAGATTAGTAGGAATGTGTGTACGATCCAGGACCTCATTTACACCAGGTTACTGTTCATTATCCTAAGATCCATCCATAACCTCTCTTTGTTCAGCCAGTGACATAGAGAAAGAGATATTCAAGTATTCCCTCTTAAAATATAGAAAATAAGTTATATAGAATCGTAATATAAGCAGCCGATCAATAGAAGAAATATGACTGTTTTTGTGTTATTTCAAGTGAGCCATTTGTAGATTTTGATAAACGACATCCCTCCTGGAATTTTCTGTCCCCTAATTCCTCGTAATAATTCTCTCTTGCCACTAAAGAAACTTCACGCTCACGCTCTATCCAAGTAATTCAAGTACTGTACAATAATATTCGTCTTCGAAATAAACATTTGTGGCTCTGGCCGCCATTTTGCTTTACTTGCTCTACTAATCACTGGTTATCTCCTTTAACCGCTCGAATATGGCCGGTTAGAGATTACTGTGGTTAACCTTCTATTTAAGTCGTAACCGAGGTCGATCCACCGTAAAAATGCTTAATCAGGGGTTAGGTGACAATTTTAACTAGTGGTTACACTAACCGACGTTGATGCACGTGGGCGTAGATATACAGTAGAACTTGGTTATAACGACATCCAAGGGACCTTGAAAATTATGTTGTTATAAACGAGTGTCGCATTTGACTCGGTTAAGAGGGAAGTATTATATGATATTCTTATTGAATTTGGTATTCCCAAAAACTACTTCGATTAATTAAAATGTGTCTCAGTGAAACATACAGCAGAGTCCGTATAGGTCAGTTTCTATCTGATGTTTTTCCAATTCACTGCGGGCTAAAGCAGGGAGATGCACTATCACCTTTACTTTTCAACTTCGCTTTAGAATATGCCATTAGGAAACTTCAGGATAACAGGCAGAGTTTGGATTGAACGGGTTACATCAGCTTCTTGTCTATACGGATGACGTGAATATGTTAGGAGAAAATACACAAACGATTAGGGAAAACACGGGAATTTTACTTGAAGCAAGTAAAGCGATCGGTTTGGAAGTAAATCCCGAAAAGACAAAGTATATGATTATGTCTCGTGACCAGAATATTGTACGAAATGGAAATATAAAAATTGGAGATTTAGTCTTCGAAGAGGTGGAAAAATTCAAATATCTTGGAGCAACAGTAACAAATATAAATGACACTCGGGAGGAAATTAAACGCAGAATAAATATGGGAAATGCGTGTTATTATTCGGTTGAGAAGCTCTTATCATCCAGTCTGCTGTCCAAAAATCTGAAAGTTAGAATTTATAAAACAGTTATATTACCGGTTCTTCTGTATGGTTGTGAAACTTGGACTCTCACTCTGAGAGAGGAACATAGGTTAAGGGTATTTGAGAATAAGATGCTTAGGAAAATATTTAGGGCTAAGCGGGATGAAGTTACAGGAGAATGGAGAAAGTTACACAACGCAGAACTGCAAGCATTGTATTCTTCACCTGACATAATTAGGAACATTAAATCCAGACGTTTGAGATGGGCAGGGCATTTAGCACGTATGGGCGAATCCAAAAATGCATATAGAGTGTTAGTTGGGAGACCGGAGGGAAAAAGACCTTTAGGGAGGCCGAGACGTAGATGGGAGGATAATATTAAAATGGATTTGAGGGAGGTGGGATATGAGATAGAGAATGGATTAATCTTGCACAGGATAGGGACCGATGGCGGGCTTATGTGAGGGCGGCAATGAACCTTCGGGTTCCTTAAAAGCCATTTGTAAGTAAGTAAGTATAAACGAGTGTCGTAGTAACCGAGATTCATATTATCAGTCTAGTGAGGTGGAAAATGAAAAATAATAAACATAATTAGGCTTATTTTAAATTCATGTATTCACTTTTAAGCATACCATGAACACAATAAAATACATGTACAATTATAAATACAGTATTCTGTATTAAAACAGTTTGTTCATTACTCACCGTGAGGAGTGAAGTAATCAGTCATTTTACTCTGTTGTCTCCTACTTGCCCAATATACACTTTCTAAATTAAATTCTATGTTTATTATTTCAGTTCCAATTTCACTGCTCCTTCTCCTAGCTTCATACTCCCTCCTCTAGCTTCATAGAAATGTTCACAATTCTAATTGCTTCTAAAGCGTCACTCACTTCTTCTAGTGGCCATACTGCATTAAAATGCGTGCACTTAGTGAAAACTTCCTGTCGAAACTGGCCGCATGCAGGTACCATTAATACCGCATGAATTCGGGCAGGTTACAATGGGATGGGGAATCTGCCTGCATTCCAGAGGTCTATGATAGAAGGCAACAGTAAAGGATTTGCCAGATTTCAGCAAAATATTTCTTAAAATACTTTGGTTCTTAGAAAATTGTATTCCAAACTGAGGTTGAAAATGACGTTATATGCGAGGTAGACGCATATGCATTTGTCGTATTAAGCAAGGTAGGAAGGTATATGTTTTAAGGGGAATTAGTTGGACCACAGAATATTTGACGTTATAGGCGAGGTGTCGCACAAAACGAGGTCGCTATAACCAAGTTCTACTGTATATGAAAATGGCTTGAAAAGCGCTTCTACAAACTCGGGATAATTCTATCCATTGACAAATCATAAGGGTAAATTATCCATTCACAGATGGCCGGATAACTTTATCCTGCCCACTAAAAATTAAATTATGATTCATTTAACGACGCTCGCAACTGCAGAGGTTATATCGGAGTCGCCGGTGTGCCGGAATTTTATCCCGCTAGAGTTCTTTTACATGCCAGTAAATCTACTCACAGTCCACCGTTGTGGCTGAGGAGTTAGCGAGTCTAACTCCGAACCCAGCGGTCCCGGGTTCGATTCCCGTTTAGGACGAGTAGCCCGGGTGAGGTTTTTTCGGGATTTTTCCTCACTCCTATGGATGAATATCAGGTAATGCAAATCTAATCTTTCAGGTAAAGCTTCCTGTAAAGCAGATTTGAATAATTTCAAGGGAAAAATTGTTTCGGGGCCGGGAGACCTTTGGTTGAACGTACCAGCGCTCTGCCAACTGAGCTACCGGGAACTCTACCCAACACCGTCTCAACCTTTCCCTTTATATCCACGCAACTCGCGTAGGCTGACGAAACGCCAGAGACCCACATCGAGTGCACACAAACTCTGTGTGACTTGAAATTGAGTTGTGTGGATATAAAGGGAAAGGTTGAGACGGTGTGGGGTGGAGTTCCCGGGTAGCTCAGTTGGCAGAGCGCTGGTACGTTCAACCAGAGGTCCCGGGATCGATACCCGGCCCCGCAACAATTTTTCCCTTGAAATTATTCAATATCAGGTAACTTTATCAGGCGATTGGAACCCTACCCATCTTCGCCAGTTCCTTTCCTTCCCCATCATCCTTTCCTCATCATCCCGTTTCTGGTTTTTTCAGATCACTCTACCGGCGGCCTCCCGAAGCTACTGGCTCTCTCGACCGGCCTCCGTGGAATGTAGTTAAGCGAGGTTGGATGCTACTCTACAAACATTGTATGAAGAGAAAGCATCTGAATCGTAGCTTAAATGCGGCATTATCTACCAACGTATGTTAAGAATCTCATTTCGGCCGTTTCGATCATTCTTTTATCAGATGGATTCCATTGCCCACTTTTATGTTCCGTATGTGAGAATAGGTACTACCAAAGCTTTATAAAATTTCATCATAGTATCTCTTCTCGTTTTATATTTCAATGTGCGTTTTACGCTATCACAAAAATGTTGAAATGTATTTATATTTTGTATTAGATCATTATCAATATAACTGACGTCACAACCTAGATAGTTAAAATTTTGAACCTGTTCTATGGGCATATTGTTGATTATAATTTTCAATCTTATTTGCTTTTTACCAACGAAGGACATAACTTTTGTTCCACGTATATGTTCAGATTACATTTTGCTGTTGTTTTACAGAGCGTAGAAATTTCAAGAGAAAACAACTTTTCAAAATTAGTGTATCAGTAGCCGTTAGAGATGTTGAACAAAATAGAGTCTTTGATTTTCTGCAAAGAGCAAATGCCAGAATAAAATTTATCCTTGAGTTGGAAACTTCTTCAGCAATAATTAAAAAAATCGTGATTAAATTTTAAATGTAGGCAGAGCTTGCTTAGGAAAACAGATCATAACAGAAACACTCCATTTGTTCTATAATAATAATTTCGCCATAAAATATGTTATAAACATGTAGAAGAAAATAACATGTAGCCCAACTTCACCCTTTTCATTTTTGAGACAGCCTAAAGTGTGACTTGCCAATTGCCCCTCTCATTTATTTATTTTATTTATTTATTTATTTACTTTCTTATTTATTTATTTACTTTCTTATTTATTTATTTAGGCGGCCGGGTACCTCAGTTGGTAGAGCAGCTGGCTAAGGATTGGAAGGTCCGGGGTTCGATCCCGGGTGGTAACAGGATTTTTTCTCGTTGCCAAACTTTCAGAACGGCCCCGAGGTTCACTCAGCCTCCTATAAAATTGAGTACCGGGTCCTTCCCGGGGGTAAAAGGCGGTCAGAGCGTGGTGCCGACCACACCACCTCATTCTAGTGCCGAGGTCATGGAAAGCATGGGGCTCTACCTCCATGCCCCCCCCCAAGTGCCTTCATGGCATGTTACGGGGATACCTTTACCTTTTTTTACCTTTATTTATTTATTTATGTCTATAACAGGGCAAAGCCCCAATTACAATAGACAGTACAGATTTGTTTAAAAAAACATAGAATTACATATACTTACTTACTTACTTACAAATGGCTTTTAAGGAACCCGAAGGTTCATTGCCGCCCTCACATAAGCCCGCCATCGGTCCCTATCCTGTGCAAGATTAAGCCAGTCTCTATCATCATACCCCACCTCCCTCAAATCCATTTTAATATTATCCTCCCATCTACGTCTCGGCCTCCCTAAAGGTCTTTTTCCCTCCGGTCTCCCAACTAACACTCTATATGCATTTCTGGATTCGCCCATACGTGCTACATGCCCTGCCCATCTCAAACGTCTGGATTTTAAGTTCCTAATTATGTCAGGTGAAGAATACAATGCGTGCAGTTCTGTGTTGTGTAACTTTCTCCATTCTCCTGTAACTTCATCCCGCTTAGCCCCAAATATTTTCCTAAGCATCTTATTCTCAAACACCCTTAACCTATGTTCCTCTCTCAGAGTGGGAGTCCAAGTTTCACAGCCATATAGAAGAACCGGTAATATAACTGTTTTATAAATTCTAACTTTCAGATTTTTGGATAGAATTACATATAACATGTAAAAAAGAGATAAAACAGAAACAAATGCAAGATACAAGTATAATTACAAATTAAAAATGAATAAATAAATAAAAAATAAAATAAAAATAAAGCAAATAGATACTACCTAAATAAAAGACGCAGATATAGATATAAATAAAAAATACCAAATAAAAATAAATTAAAAAGACTTAAGTATAGATATAATGTAGCCTAAATTGCGAAATTCCCCAATCTGGCAATCCTGGTTACGTTGTAAGGAAATTTATATTTATAGTCAAATATGTGCATTCGTTTTCTTTATGCACTTTTTAGATATGTGTAATAATCGGATACAATTTCACCCAATCTATCAAACGGTGAATTGCTTGCTGTATATTTTCCATCTAATTTTAGAGCCCAGACTACTCTGCATGCATAATTATCCTGAGGGACTCTGTGTACTCCGCACAGCAGGGAGACGAGCCAATCCCTGGAGATGCTGTTTCTGGCTGCACTTTTTCCACATCAAATCTGCAGCGAGTCTCCCCGTGTCCGGTGCGCGCCCAACTTCCACAAAGTGTGTCAACGCAGTGGCAGAGCATTTTACTGCCTGGCACAACTATCGACCAGCGCTTAGTGGGGGCTGTCTCATACTCGGGCGCTTCTCAGCTAATCGGCGCAGAGGCTTTGGCTTTTTAAATCACTGAAAAGTTCTGTCTTTCAAGAAGCCCTACGGCTAAACACAGTCCATACAAAAAGCCAGCCAGTCGCTGACCCGAGCTAATTCTGTTCCAAACTGGCGCACCGATTTAGGCTCTCAATGGTCTAATATCCTTAATCCAATGTACAGTGGAACTCCGCTAATTGAAGAGGTGGATCCAAAACTGGCGTAAGACAAAATGACAAGTTATGAATAGAGAGCGGAATTTTACGCCCTAAAAAGTTGCATTTTAGGCGCCTAAAATAGGCTATTAGGGCCGTATTCATAGATATTCTTAGCGCGGGATTTCGGTGGATGATCAGCGAACTGACGTTTTTCGTATTCATAAACCAGTGTTAGCAATATATGATATGATATGAATCCTGTTTAGCACGCTCGTAGCGCGGGCTAGCAAAATGTCTATGAATAGCACCCTTAAACTCCTTTATTTAGGCTCTATAATAGTACATTATGCAACGAGCCTATAATGGTAATAATTAAGACGCGAGTATGTTTATGAAACGAGCGCAAGCGAGTTTCATAATTTTCATACGAGCGTCTTAATTACCATTATAGTCAAGTTTCATACGACTTTATGCTCGACCATATTGATTTTTTCCGGCAATTGCTGAAATGAATTTGCGGGAATGTGCTTTGTGAAAGGCTGGAAGATGACAGTGAATTGATGTTAATTTGTGTGTTGTTTTTTTCGACTGAGTTTAATATTGTCTAATCTCGCGCTAGTTGTCTTTCGATTGCATATCCGAGAATAATCGATACTTGCGCTTTCATATTGCTACAATGGTATTTTCTGATTGGTGGAACACCTGAACTTTATGAATAGGTGTACTTTAATGAGGTCCATTATAGGGCTGCTACCAGGTGTATAATTACTACATTTCGGCATGGTCGAGCATAAAATAAAAACAAGGCTTCTTTTTTTTTTTTTTTTTTTTTTAAAGAATGTCACTAATATATAAGATTCAACATTTATTCTGGGATTAAAAGAAACTTCCATACATTTCACATTTTACAAGGGTACACATGCATACACAAAATGAAGACATTCTGTCTTTAAGTTAGTGTTTTTCAATCACTAATCACATTTCCATAGTTCGCTTCACAGTAGCTGATCAGCACCTATTGTGGCTATTGTGTCGCTCACTGCTGTACTTACAAATGGTGAGAAGAAAGGAAGGGATTGTTATCTGTCTTGGAATGTAAGATAATGCTTATTCGGGTACAACCCAGCGAGTTTGTGTTAAATTGCTGAAAGACAGAAGAAGATATAATAATAATAATAATAATAATAATAATAATAATAATAATAATAATAATAATAATAATAATAATAATTTGTTCCGCAGGAGTTTTTATATGCCAATAAATCTACTGACATGAGCCTGTCGCATTTAAGCACACTTAAATGCCATTGACCTGGACCGGTATCGAACTCGCAACCTCGAGCACAGAAGGCCAGCGCTATACCTACTACACTACCCAGGCCGAGTGAAAGTTGGAATTTTAGGATCAAATGATTGTAAGAATGAGAAGGAGTGGACTGGATGCATTTCTCTATTGTGTTGTTCACTGTTAGGAAGGAGTTGTTCTCGATCTTGGAATGTAAACGGTAAGAAACAATTACGAAAAGTGATGCAAAAATTAAAACTTAAAAATAGGCACTAACATCGAAATAGGCATTTTTAGGCACTATAAAACCTCTTTATTTATAAGTTACCTATATTTTCATGAAAAATGTAAATACTGAATCTCAAATCTGTATGTATCAAGGAAAAAAAATAGCTTTTTGCCTAAATTCCGCTCTCTAGTTATGAGAAAAGTGACAAAAACTGCTGCTAGAAAATGAATTTGCAAATTAATCAATGTAAGACTAAATATATGCCATCTTCCAGTAAGGAATGTATATATTATCCACCGCATATTGTAACAGGTTCATACAAATTCCAGGTTGTTCATACGTTTAAATCATTTGTAAGAATGACAGCCATATAGAAATTTAAAAAATCATAACAGCTGGAAATAGATGTTTCTTTGGACTTAGATAACGTCTGAGATCACATTTAATAACAAAGAAAACAAAACTACTGACTTATAAAACTCATATAAGACCAGTAATTACATATGCATGAGAAACTTGGAGTCTTTAAAGTCAGATGAGAAATCTCTGGCTACTTTTGAAAGAAAGATGCTAAGAACTATTTTTGGGGCTGTGAAACAAGTTGATACTTGGAGAAGAAGGAGAAATTGTGAATTGTATGAATTATGTAAGGAACCTGACTTAGTGAAGTCTATTAAAATTAATAGACTGCCCTGGGCTGGACATTTGATACGTATGGACAATAATAAAACTGTTAAAAAGATCTATATGACACAACCATTACAAACAAGAAAAGTTGGAAGACCGAAATTAAGATGAGAAGATGATGTCTTGCAGGATATTAGAATTAGTAACATTAGAAATTGAAAGAATTTAGCAGCAAATACAGAAGACTGGAAGGACATTCTGAAAAAAGCTAGGGCCCATGTATGATGATGATGATGATAATGATGATGATGAAGTGATAGAATATGAACAAAATCGATCCAGTAGTTTACAATAAATCGCTGTTCTCAGAAGGGTGGACAGACAAAGGATGCGCCCACAACCTCTGCAGTTGCGAGCGTCGTTAAATAAAACATAACATTTAACATTCATATCATATTTCAAATCATATCAAATCGTATCATATCGTATCGTATATCATATCATATCATATCATATCATATCATATCATATCATATCATATCATATATCATATCGTATTATATATCATATCGTATTATGTATCATATATCATATCATATCATATATCATATCGTATTATATATCATATCGTATTATATATCATATCATATCATATCATATCATATCATATCATATATATCATATCGTATTATATATCATATCATATCATAGCATATATCATATCATATCATATCTCATATCGTATTATATATCATATCATATCATATCATATATCATATCGTATTATATATCATATCATATCATATCATATATCACATCATATCGTATTATATATCATATCATATCGCTAACAATGGTTTATGAATATGAAAAACGTTAGTTCGCTGATCATTCACCGGAAGTCCGCGCTAAGAATGTCTTTGAGTCACGAACATAAGCTAATGGAAATGAAATCACTTTTTACTTTCACATGACTCACAAAGCAGGTGTTAAAATTGAAGATCGTGTGCGCCGATACATTTATGGCAGCATTCAAGTTGGACACTCTTACGTGTCTGTGTACGTATTAAGTGCTGAACTCGTGAAAGTGTGTTGACAGTAGGATCCCTCCCCTGCAGAAAATTTTGCTGGCAAAGGAGCTGTAAACGACGTGCTCACGCCGCTTTCTGTTGAACTTCTTCGCACAGCAACACCGTGATTACATACTCTTAGTTAGAATACGTAAGATAGACCTACTAATGGAAACTTTATGTGCTACCGTATATTTTTATAGAAACCTCGAAAATTTCTATAAGGTTCTTGTAAACAATCTATCTCAATTCTAGATTGATCGATAGAAGTAATAAGTAATAAAATTGATGACTATCGTTGCCAGAATTTGAATCCACGAAATTTGTTTCAAATAGGCTATTATTAAGCTTTTAAACTGCAATAGTTCACCTGTATTGCCTATCAAATTAGTGAAATTTCAATACGATTTCTCCGTGTTTTTAATTCACTGTTAATTGAGAACATTGTATTTATCTTCCAAAATGAAATTATTAACTGAATCACTACAAACAGCAGGAAAAGAGACTGGGTTGGGAGGAACAAGTCACTAATTCCACAAGGAAAGCCTGGAAAGCACTACATTTCTCTACCCGTATTCTGAAGAAATCTAACCGAAGGCCAAAATAATTAGCGTACAAAACCCTTGTTCGCCCAATTATGGAATATGGAGCGGTAGGTTGGGATCCGTACAGACAAAACCAAATCGATTCAATAGAAAAGGTCCAACGCAAGGCAGAAAAATATGTTAAAATGGGAAAGGTACATGGTGAGGAGATAGTAAAAGACATAGGGTGGGAACTTCTCAAATCAAAGCAACGAAAACCAGACTCACCGCATTGTTTAAAGCAGAAATGGGACACAAAGCATGGACCGATATCATTGTTGGATTAGTAATACCATTATACTTAGGCAGGGCTGATCATATTAGGAAGTTTAAATGTAGAAAATAAAGAACGGACGTGGCAAAATTTTATTTTGTTAACTGTACAATAGTAGACTGGAACAGCTTACCTGCGGCAATCTTTCAGGGTGGTCCTCTCAAAATCTATACATTTAAGGAAAGGTTGAGAAGATTAGACTGAAAATGTAATTGGAGGTGCAGTGTAATTATCTAAGTTGTGTCATGTAATTAAGTTGATATGTAATTAATTAAGATAAGTAATTAAGTTGATATGTAAATAAATTGAGGTCATATATGTAATTAATTAAGATGATATGTAATTAAGTTGGTATGTAATTAATTAAGGTGATCTGTAATTACTTAAATTGGTAATAGTTGGGTGAAATAGAAGTACTTGTAGTTAGGTTTACTTTTGCTTATTGTAGGCGTTATTATAGAATAGTTTTTATTTATAGTCCTAGGTTTATTGCATCTATTTATTTAGAGTTAGAAGTAATTTACGTTTATTTTATTTTTTATTGCTGTAATTAGTGTATTATTGTAATGGTATTATTGTATATTATACTAGCCGTAACCGTGCGCTCCGCTGCACCCGTCAGAAATAAATATAAAGTAATTACATAATTAAAATAGGACATTTGATCCAGGGAACAATCGTGTTTGATAGAAGGATAAATCGTTTAATATGTTACTCAATTTAAATTGTATTTAAAATATTAAAATGCAATCATTTTGATCCAGACACCACTCATTTGGTGCAATGACAATTCCTTTAACATGTTTCTTAATTGTTATTACCAATTATTTTTGGAAAAGCGAAAATTAACAGAAACATTTTTGCTACAGATTTATTATTATGTTTATATTATATTATATTATATTATATTATATTATATTATATTATATTATATTATATTATATTATATTATATTATATTATATTATATTATATTATATTATATTATGTAAAAAGTGTGTTGATAACGGATGTACTCGAATTAGAAAGTTTTTAATTTGTTGTGGGAGCTCTTGAATCTCAGGAGGAACAGCTTTTACAACAGCGCAACATAATCTGCTTGGCTCATTACCCAATTTTTTTTTGCATTGCATTTATTGCATATATATTTTATGTATTTTAACACGATTCAATTGAGCATAGTTAAAATTTGAATTATAAAATGATGGATTGCTAAGCTAACGTACTATTACTGCATACTAAATCAATACACTCTCGTTGTTCGTTAATTCTCCGAGATAAAAATGAATATGTTCATAAACATTATTTTCAGAAATACAGGAAATGAATATACAGAATAACCTATCAAGTTTTCTGTGCATAAGAAGCTATTTTAATCTTACCTGTCCTCAATTCACTCACAAGTTATTGTTATAACATTATAGCATTATGTCCATCCAGAGAAACTACACTTTCCAATGATGAAATAATAATTAATTATACAAATCGGTTAATTTAGCTTCCGATATTACTTCATAAAACACAGAAACATTGTCTGTAGGCTATCTTTCATAGCTTTCGATTGTTGTGTCCAAGGCCCCTTATAGACGAAGTCATTTGTTTTTTATTTCAATACACCGCCTTAGATGGCAGTTATTTTAATTTTGAAACTCATTTATCTCATTAAATATCAGTCCTATCAAAATTTTTCAAAGAATAAAACTTATCAGGAATGATTTTTAAAGAAACGTTTGTTATGTAACATTTTTCACAAAAATCAATAATAAGCGAGATGTTTCTATTTATTTCATTCAGGCCCCCTTATAACCCCCCTTTTAAATAATGTATTTTGAATGCCATATAGCCTAAAATCTAAGTTACAACGAACTTAATTTATATTCCAATTTTCATCGAAATCCGTTCAGCCATTATCGCGTGAAAAGGTAACAAACATAGACAGACAGACAGACAGACAGACAGACAGACAGACAGACAGACATAGAAACAAAATTTCAAAAAACCGATTTTCGGTTTCAGGGTGGTTAATTATATATGTTAGGACCAATTATTTTTGGAAAATCGAAAATTACCAGAAAAATTTCGACTACAAATTTATTATTACTATAGATATCACTGCCACCGGGTGTATACCCAATTGTAGTGTTAATAAATACATACATACAATTATTTTAACTATCTAGTGAGAACAAATGCGAAAATGCTCATCTTCAGATGAGTTAGCTCAGAATATTAATCCAAATTTCATTGCAGTATAAAAATATGCAAAGTATGCCATTTTAGGGGGTGTTTATTTCGCCAATAAAAGATAAAAATCTAAATGCATAGCATGCAAAATCAATTTAGTACTCATCATAACATATTTTTCTAATTTGCATTTAAAAGGAATCAAGATTCGGCAGCAATTGTCTTCAAACAATCCTATTAATTTAAAGAAACTCAATGGAAGGTTTCCGAAAAGTATTCTCCTAAATTACTCCACACATTTAAAAGAAAATTTGTATTCTGGATTATGAAATATTCTTCGTATATTTTCTACTTAAGAGTCTGCACATCAGCTTGCCACAATGTCTGCATGTTTGAATAATATTTTATGCAATATGTCAAAAGCGGCTCATCGAATTAGAACTGTACAGGTCATAATATATTTATGCAATTACAGCACTGACGCAAGTAATGTTCCCCGTAATAGAAACACATAGCGAATACATTACACTCATGTAACGTACAGTAATCTTCTGCAGCTTTCATGATGATGTAAATTTAATTTTTTGCAGGACAAATGAACTGCGGGCTGAAACACATACAGTACGAACACCTTAATGTATGAATTATTATGATATGGGGAAAATGGGGCCATCATTTAAGACCTTAACGACACTATAATTTAATTACGGAAACGGTTTGCAATGGGACTTTAATTATATAACTAGCTATGGCGATATTAATAATAAAAACATAGTATTTACATCAGATAAAGTACATTAAGAAATATGATCTAAATATTTATCCTTGCATACATAATACTAACGAAAAAACTTATACGAAATATGATCATAAACGCAAATGCTGATATAACAACACTGGTGGAATTAACAACAAAAAAAACAATAATAATACTAAAAATTATGTGTGTGTCGCAAACGAAGGGGTATAAACTACAGTACTTTAGAATTAATAATGCAGATAGAGCCGTTTACTTGTATGAATCTAGCATAGCAATAAGAATCATGAATGGAGTGTGCTTAGTAACAAATTTTGCAACTGGTCTTGTATCTAAAAAAAAATATATTTTTTCTATAAAAAGTCTATTTCTGTATATTCAAATACTCAATATAGTCCAGGAAACATGTGTATAGCCTATATACAATCTATACTAATAATAAATCTGTAGCCGAAATTTTTCTGGTAATTTCCGATTTTCCGAAAATAATTGGTCCTAACATATATAATTAACCACCCTGAAACCGAAAATCGCTTTTTTGAAATTTTTGTTTGTATATCTGTCTGTCTGTCTGTCTGTATGTTTGTTACCTTTTCACGCGATAATGGCTGAACGGATTTCGATGAAAATTGGAACATAAATTAAGTTCATTGTAACTTAGATTATAGGCTATATGACATTCAAAATACATTATTTAAAAGGGTGGTTGTAAGGGGGCCTGAATTAAATAATCGAAATATCGCGCTTATTATTGAGTTTTATGAAAAATGTTACATAACAAAAATTTCTTTAAAAATCATTTTCGATAAGTTTTATTCTTTGAAAAATTTTAATAGGACTGATATTTAATGAGATAAATGAGTTTTAAAATTAAAATAACTGCCATCTAAGGCCGTGTAATGAAATAAACAAATGACTTCGTCTATAAGGGGCCTTGGTCAACAACAATCGAAAGCTATGAATCATAGCCTACAGAAAATGTTTCTGTGTTTGTATGAAGCAATATCGGAAGCTAAATTAACCGATTTGTATAATTAATTATTATTTCACCATTGGAAAGTGTAGTAATTAAAATTAAGAAACATGTTAAAGGAATTGTCATTGCACCAAATGAGTGCTCTCTGGACCAAAATGATTCCATTTCAATTATTTAAATATAATTTAAATTAAGTAACATATTAAACGATTTATCCTTCTATCAAACACGAATATTTCCTGGATCAAATGTCCTATTTTAATTATATAATTACTTTATATTTATTTCTAACGGGTGCAGCGGAGCGCACGGGTACGGCTAGTTTTAAAATAAAAATCTACAAGTTTCCATAAACAGCAGAGTTAAACTTTATTAATTAATTGATAATGTTAATCGTGTTTTGTTTCCTAAAGTTGGCTACAGTGGAAGTTCATGGATCTGGCCAAAGAAGGAAGATGTATCTATGGAGAAAGCTTCTGTCTTAGTTAAAAGAACTTTCTGAGACCAGTTAAGGACGATCTTGATATTAGGACACCTGGTGTCTACAAAATGCCTTGTGAGTGTAGGAAATGCTACATCGGGCAGACGGGACGCACCATTATGGAACGCTGCAAGGAACATCAACGCAGCATAAGACTATATTACCCCGATAAATCTGCAGTAGCCCAACACAGGCTAGAAACGGGTCACAAGATACATTTCGGCGCCACCACCATCTTGGACAAGACATCAGGTTACTGGGACTTGGTTATCAAGGAAGCCATCGAAATCCAGCTAGATAGCAATAATTTTAACAGAGACGGGGGTCTACAGCTGAGTACAGCATGGAAACCTGCCATCAATACGCTTAGACCACCAGCACACGGCAGACAGTCGGGACCAGCAAGTAGCTCCTGATTGGCTACCGCTTCCACCAATCAGAATGCGCCTGGCGGTCGGGACTAGGAACTAACTCCTGATTGGCCCGCAGCGGGAAGCCCTACTATTGCATATATACCGGCTAGACATGGCAATTTCTAGAGTTCCTTCAGTGGAGCAGCGTAACCCGGAGTGAGACTAGTGGCCAACAGGCTTGGAGCTCACATATTTAGTTTTGTACAGCCCCCAACTCCTTGCAAGGACGCGTTTTGCGTACCTTTTAAAATTTTTCCTCCCAATTCTCTTTCGATTTTTCGATTTTTTCGCAATCACCTCCTACATAATAGCCAAATTGGCTAGTCTCTTATATGAGACAACTCATCCTGCCCAAGGTATTCCGTGGTTTTCCTGAGGCGTAAGACAAATGCCGGGATGAGCCCTATAAGAAATGGGCCACGGACCTATATGCCCTTCCCCATATATATTCCCTTTATTATAAACGACGTATGCCCTAGTTCAGAACCTAGTGACAACGCTTTTTAGTTCTTTTAGCACTCTGATTATTATATTATTTATGTCTGTTATATTAAGAATTTTAGATAAGGGCGCAAATAGCCATAGTAGCTGACGCGCCCTTCTTAAACCCTACTACTACTACTTCAGAACCTATAAATTGTCTATTAAATATACGAGGTCACTCAATTAGTCGCAATTTGAAAGGACAGGGACCTCTCAAATTGCAGATTTAGATTTCACGGCTCTTCTTCCGACGGCTTTCACGTGCTTTGTCATCGAACAACAGATGACAGCGTCTTGCCATCCTAACGGCAAACACCAGCCAGCTCTTCCTCTTCCCGTTCCGTGATCACTTGATCGAATCTCAGTCCCACATCACTTCATTCCCTGAAGAAGATGGCAGAGCTAGCCGTCGAAAGCTTGGAAGCAAATCTCCAACTCACCTGGCTGAGAACCCGACAAGAGTTATTCTACATCAAACGCCGAGAAAGCCTCAAGTCATACAATAATCTTCTCGTTACCCATAAGGTGTCTTTAAATAAAAATTTAGTTTGTTATTAGATCCACGTGACAATATATATTTTGTACGTGAGTACCAATCTCACTGTTCATTACCCATACAGGCAGACACACAAGTAAGCAGATGTAAACACACGAAACGGGGCGGGGAGATTATCTTTTTTTCCAAGCGAAGCTAGTATGATCCCTATACAGATACGGAAATAAAATTTGGAGCTCCCTTATTATACATTCACAGTCTTACTAATAAACCGTGTATAGTTTTTATACGAGACTTATGCAGAGTTGAGACAGAAAACGTTACTAATAAACCGTGAATAAGCTATGGACGTATAAACAGGCTGTAACTATACAATGGGAATTGCTTTGCAGTAGTTATATACACGAAACCCCTTGTTTAAGCGTTGTATATAGAGAAAAAATGGCCGCCCCTCTAACAGCTGTTCGTATCGACTGTCATTTTATGATGATGGATGCCTTGTAACCAAAGAAGAACAAACCAAAGATCATAGAATTATTAGAATAATATTGCTATACTCTCTGACCAAAATGTAGTGTGGTAATCGATTAGAGCCAGTTGTACTATCGATACTTAACATGCAACACTAGAGCGCTCTACCGGATGCAATAGAGAACCTCAGATATTCTATTACCTTTCGTAACGAAGTAATGACGAAACTATGACGTAGCTGTGTAATAGTTGTACTGTTATACACGACGTATGTAGTGATTATTAGTAAGGAATTTACACACGACGTAAAAACGAGCTACTCATTGTATAAGTATAAGACAGTTAAACGTGTGTATATAGAGTTTTTATTAGTAAGACCGTTAACTTACAACACACTGCGCATGTGCAGTAAATAAGAATCCCTGTATATGAACCGTTCAGAGCAAAAGTGGTGTAAGTCAAAATTGAATAATGAGGTTTAAAGTAAAAATTCTGCAAAACACAGCGCAAAGTAGCAATTAATATGTCCTTCTTGCTGAGTACTAATAGTTTAAATAAAGTGAATATTAATTGCAACTTTGCGCTGTATTTTACAGAATGTTTACTTTAACCCTTATTGCTCATTCTTGACTTACACCACTTTTGTTATGAACGGCTCATAACTTGTATGCCATTTGTGGACAGTCGGTGCGAAATTTTTGCCTACATGCAGGTGGACTCCAATCGAGACTCGTTCCAAATTTTAATTCCATATGTGTACAGTGCGCCTAACTTGAACTCGAAGTAACCCAGTGCAGGAATCTACATATTAGAAATATGCTGCTTTCATCGTGGATACTTAAAAATACAGAGAATATTCGTGGTGAAAAACACCAAGTAAACATATTACTTTGAAATAAATGGAAGTGGATGTATTATATTATGTGAAAGTCATAGTTTGATGGACGACCAATGCACATAGAGTGTGTTTCATGGAAAGACTCTGAATTTTTATAAGAGAAGTGTTAATGACAATTTTACACCGTTTTAAATTAAATATACAGTAGAACCTCTATTATCCGTGGTAATGAAGGGGGTGGACTGAACGGTTAATGGAAAAAGTCGGATAATCCGGAGCATAAAATATTTTCGTAAATGAAGTGAATAGTAATTTCCTCTGTGATCTTATGTTTAACATGCTAGGTAGTGAAGCAGAAGTTCACTCATTTTAGTCTGGTTGTCAACGACGGGTTTTTAAGGGGCGAGAAATCACGTACTTTCGATTGGCGTAGGTCCGGTTACGTTAGCTTATTCCACAGTGAAGCTATGAATGCCTTTACTTAACGTTATTTTTACTATTATTTTCCTTATTTTGGAAAAATATGCAAAAAATTATAATTATAAAACGAAAATAAAATTTTTCTTTCTGGTGCCAATGTGTTCTCACACTTCTCAAATTGCTTGAAAAAAATCATCACTACAATAAACATGTTGGTTTAGCATGAATAAATTATTCCGTAATTATAAATGTAGCATTTTTTACAGTAACAAAATATTTCATTAAAATCATAACTCGAAAACTAAATGTCATAATTTTACTTTCTTTGCGTCGATAGATGTCTCACAGTCCAAATAATTGACAAAATATTCATGAGGGAAATAGAAACAAAAATATAGGTCCAGGAAATAATTATATGAAATTTGCTCATGGTCTTAAACTTTTGTTAAGTACTGTAATGGCTTTGAACAGAAAAATAGAAATGGTAAAGGTCTCATATTATAGATTTACATATTTTGTACACTTCATCCATGGTTTTTATTAAATCGCGTATAGTTGTAACGCCAATCTCGTATTCTGATACGAGATGAGCCACAGTTTCTCTTTCCCCAAACCATTCAATAATTTGCCTTTTTTTTTCGATACTTAGCACAACACTCATGGAATACATTTTATATAGAAGTTATACAGTACGGCAACTCGAACAATAATCCATACTGTGAAAGGGCAAAGGCTTTTAACAACACTCTCTTGAAAAAATACGTACTAATATAACGCACAGTAGTGCTGCTTATGTTTCCGTAAGGAAAAAAAGAAGCGAGAGAAACAGTCGGATAATCTGCCAATCGGTTAATAGGGTCACAGATAATCGGGGTTCTACTATACAGTGAAGAGAAAACTTGCGATCATTATAGGTCTATATAAGAAAATGTAACTGTACCCACTCCTAACTTCTCAATGAACGATACTAGAAAGACATTCTATGATCTCGTTATTAGTTTAGAGTTATGGCGACTTCGATGGCCAGATTATAGTACATTATGCAACGAGCCTATAATGGTAGTAATTAAGACGCGAGTATGTTTTCATACGAGCGTCGTAATTACCATTATAGTCAAGTTCCATACGACTTTTTATGCTCGACCTTATTTCTAACTTGAAATTATTCATAAGTATTCCTGTTATTCTTATCTGACTGAGGAGAGGAACTGACCTTGTGTAATATATCGTAAATTGTGAGATGTGTGCAGACGCGAAAGTATTGATTTTTTTCCGAGAAACAAATGTCGACATTGACCTTGATATAATCTAGAGAGTAAAATAAACATTAATCTTGATATAACCTTGAAATTGAATTAGAAACTGAAAAACGAGATGACAAATTGAATTTATTTGAATATTATTGGTAGAGCAGCTGGCTACGGACTGGAAGGTCCGGGGTTCGATCCCAGGTGGTGACAGGATTTTTTCTCGTTGCCAAACTTTCAGAACGGCCCCAAGGTTCACTCAGCCTTCTATAAAATTGAGTACCGGGTCTTTCCCGGGGGTAAAAGGCGGTCGGAGCGTGGTGCCGACCACACCACCTCATTCTAGTGCCGAGGTCATGGAAAGCATGGGGCTCTACCTCCATGCCCCCCAAGTGCCTTCATGGCATGTTACGGGGATACCTTTACCTTTTTACCTTTTACCTTTTATTATTTACAATTAACGCTGATTATTATAGTAACAGAACTGACTTTATTTCAAATATAGGTGATTTATTGATTTATTGTTGTCTTTCGATTGCATATCCGAGAATAATCGCTTTCATATTGCTACAATGGTATTTTCTGATTGGTGGAACACCTGAACTTTAATGAATAGGATACTTTAATGAGGTCCATTAAAGGACTGCTACCAGGTGTATAATTACTACATTTCGGCATGATCGAGCATAAAATATATTAAAATAGAACTTACTTACGAAATAAACTAAAAAGTACAGTAGAATGTGTGTGAATAAAGTTCAGACTAGATCAATCAAAAGGCAACATTAGTATTCAAAACTTAAAAGTCGTTTGGCGTAGGCTACTGCTGTAAACATTTTCCCAAATAAGACTCGTCTAAGACAAGTAAGTAAGGATACAACTTTTATCTGCGAAAAAACTTTAGCAATTTTTATGTGCATAGAGAAAAACTTTTCGGGATTGATTATTCTGTTCATGCATATACTACGTAAAGTGAACTCATTATCAGGTAATAATTGACATCGTTTTTACAGAATTTAACTTTGTTCATTTTCCTACATCTCTGAAAGTTTTGACTAGTTCTAACTTGCACCAGTAAGGGTGTGAATTGCTCGAACTACGAGGTTCTTGATCACAAGTAGTTCAACTGAGAATAAAAACGAGCATTGAATTTTGCCAAGCAACTCTATTACAACAACTTCCATATACTCCAAGCTTGTCACCTTACGACTTTTTCTTATTCTCCCTATTAAAATGATAATCGGAAGGCCATCGCTATGCTGACATTCAAGCAATTCAGGCAGTCGCAACAGCAGCTGCACAACATTCCAGAAAGAGTTTTCTGACGCTGTTTCAACGACCTCTCGAAACTCTGACAAAGTACGTCAATGCAGAATGAGAATATTTCGAAGAGGGCCATTAGCATAGACCCAAGTATGTGTTCATTAAGACTCCTGCACTCTCGGAACTTTTAAGGACATGATACAGAGTGTTCAAATATACTCTATAAAGTAGAAAACTTAAACACATCTTTTATTTTCTGTACTAATGTCACGAGAGGTCTGAGATATGCCGATAAATCCACGAGCGAAGCGAGTGGATTTATCTGGGAAATCTCAGACCTCGAGTGACATTTATTAGGACTATTTCGTGAATAAAATAAAAATTTAAATAATATATCCCTAAAATTCGATCACAAAATGTTAATAATTGTATATTAACGAATGCGTAACCTATTCAGACATTGTGAAGCTGATATACTCGTAGATGAATATCGATTACTGCAATAAAGAAATTCGATGTTATTATTCAGTAATGCCAATTGCGAAAAGCGAAATACAGGTTTAACAATGTTAATTACATGTACTGCACTTTTCTATTATTATTATAACAAATACATTTTCATTACCTGCTGAAATCATAATGTAATTTAACAGTAACAGTGGAGACAGCTACATACCAATGCTTATGTATTCACAGCGAGACATGTTGCTACACAGTGAAGTCATCTCTGTATAGATACGCCTAATTAAAACACGAATTTTATTACGCCATACGAAAGGCAGTTTAATCAAAGACATTATTACTATACAAAGTCTATGAGTTTGATATGCGATTATGTTACATAAATTTGAACGTCTATTAATTGTTTAATTTCAATACAAATGTTATAGGCTACAATTTTATAGGTTATGTTACCTATGGAAGCAGGACCAATGTCAGCTGTGCCTTTTTTCGACCGTTACAATCAGTGCTACACGAAAGCATTTTTTATAGCTCGACAAACGCATTCTCGCTGTAGTGTGTAACGGAACTAATGCTGCATTTACACAGTTCAATATTCCAATCGCGTATGTGTGCAATCTGGGAAGAATAGAATCAAGTTTAAAAGGTACGTTCAATTAAGATGTCTACATGGTGCGCCGTTTTCAATGTGGTCTTCACTGCGTAAATATATTAATTAATATTAAATATCAATCTTGCATTCATTGCTTTAAAGTTGAAAGAAAAGTTTAACCGTGTAGTTGCATCTTAATGTATTCATGATCATCAATTTACGGGGAAACAGTTGGCGACAACGACTAAACAAAAGAACGACCATGCGATAAATTGATAGCGATAAATCTAGCTGCAGAAATTATCGCAAAGTCTGACTGTGATTGGTTGGAATTCAAAATTTCATTACACTTCATTGGTCGAAAATGGAATGACGTCATATAAACGAAATAGTCAATGTAAAACTAAAGAGATACAATTATTCCATCTGGTGGACAGAAGATGTTGCGTCATAATATTCTCTTCAGACGCTTTCAGGTGTCACCACAGATGTACAGTTGTCAAAAGAAAAAGTGGCCGCTCTCTTGAAGCAAAGTTACCTTCGGGTATCTTCGCTACAATTCGGAAACAGGCGAATTATATAGTATCATTAAAGAACGATAACAAAATATAAATGATAAATATTGGTGTGTTTAATTAATATAAGACATTACATAATATATATTTAAATTATTTAAATAAAATAACCTACTTTACAAAGTAAAATGCTTATTTGTATTATAATAATTACTTACATAAAATACAGATTATAAATATCGCGAAACAACAATAACAATATAAATAACTTGAATATTATTTATAGCGCTAAAGAACGAAAACAGGATGTAAATGATAACTTCAATATTATTTATATCGCTAAAGAACGATAACAGAATATAAAAAACGTGAATATTATTCATATCGTTAAAGAACGGTAACAGAATACAAATGATGACTTGAATATTATTTATATCTCTAAAGAACTATAACAGAATACAAACAATTATAACTTGAAAGTTATTTATATCGCTAAAAGAACGATAACAGAATACAAATGATGACTTGAATATTATTTATATCTCTAAAGAACGATAACAGAATATAAAAAACGTGAATATTATTCATAACGTTAAAGAACGGTAACAGAATACAAATGATGACTTGAATATTATTTATATCTCTAAAGAACGATAACAGAATACAAAAAAATATAACTTGAATGTTATTTATATCGCTAAACGAACGATAACAAAATATAAATAACTTGATATCGATAAAGAACGATAACAATATAAATGATAATATGAATATTATTTATATCACTAAAGAACGATTAAAAAATGTAATGAAAACTTGAAGGCCCGAACCCACAACCTTCCAACCATTAACGCTGGTCTACAAGACGCAGATATGGAATACTTCCATAGTTCCGGAACTGCTTCTACAAGCACATGCATCGTGTAACATCGCCGTGACCAGAAGTGGACTTAGATAATATTCGCTATTCACGAGTGCGGCCACTTTTTTTTTTTGACAACTGTACCTATTCCTTACCCTTGCCCAGTAATTAATAGTAATTAAATGATGAAATTTACATTACTTTTAATTCTCAATAGAGAAGCAAGTGGACAGCTTCAAATACTTGAGATGCACTGTAAGCAGTAACATGAACTGCTGCCAGAAAATCAAAAGGAAGATAGCAATGGCCAAGGAGGCTTTTAATAGAAAAATGAGCATTATGTGCGGATCTCGAAAAATAATTAGGGAAGAGACTAGTGAAGTGCTTTGTATGGAGTGTGGCACTGTATGGGGCAGAAACATGGACATGACGACTAAGTTAACAGAAGCGAATACAAGCAATTGAAATGTAGCTATAGAAAAGAATGGAACGTGTGAAGTGGACGGACAGAATAAGAAATGAAGCTCTGTTGGAAAGAGTGGGTGAAGAAAGAATGATGCTGAAACTGATCAGGAAGAGGAAAAGGAATTGGCTGGGTCACTGGTTGAGAAGAAACTGCCTACTGAAGAATGCACTGGAAGGAATGGTAATTAATCGGGAGAAGAGTTCGAGGCAGAAGAAGATATCAAATGATAAATGACATTGAGATATGTGTATCATAATGAGACAAAGAGGAAGGCAGAAAATAGGAAAGATTGCAGAAAGCTGGGTTTGGAGTGGAAGACATGCTCTTGGGCAGAACAATGAATGTGCACACTGATCAGGAAGAGAAAAAGAAATTGATTGGGTCACTGGCAAAGAAGAAACTGCCTGCTGAAGGATGCACTGAAAGGAATGGTGAACGGGAGAAGAGTTCGGAGCAGATGATATACGACATTAAGATGTGTGGATCATATGCGGAGACTAAGAGGAAGGCAGAAAAAGGAAAGATTGAAAAAATGTTATGTTTTATTTAACGACGCTCGCAACTGCAGAGGTTATATCAGCGACGCCGGATGTGCCGTAATTTTGTCCGGCAGGAATTCTTTTACATGCCCGTAAATCTACTGACATGAGCCTGTCGCATTTAAGCACACTTAAATGCCATCGACCTGGCCCGGGATCGAACCCGCAACATTGGGCATAGAAGGCCAGCGTTATACTAACTCGCCAACCAGGTCGACTAGGAAAGATTGAATAATGCTGGGATTGCAATGAAAGACCTACCCTTGGGTAGAAAACTATGAATGAATGACTACAAGGAATACAAATCCAACAAGGTTCACTTTTCAGCAAGATAAAGTGCAATCTTCTCTCTCAAGAAAATGTTGTGCTGGTTTCTGAGAGCACGCAGTGCAGGCGCTTTGACATCCCTGGTAGTAAATGAATTAGCATGGTGTGTACGAGGGGTAAAGTAATTCTGAAATTCACTCTAGATAAGTATCGGAATTTAGGTTAAAGACGTCTGTACCTAGAAACATACTATGTTTTAGAGGGCGACTACATTGGGTTTCTTCTTAGCCGCGCTGACTGATTCAGGTTAAACCAAGAATTATAAAGATAGATAAGTCACTTCGCCCCAGACTTCATTTTCATACAGCTCAATCTCCATACACATTTTGCTATCCCAACGCCATCGCTGCCGAATGAATTATTCAACGGGACGGAAGAAGGATTCCCTGAACTAAACGCTTCCGACACACAATTTGAGACATTAAACGACACGTCTGCTTTCTAGATGAGGACAATCGGAATGCAAGCCAAAGTAAATAGATGAATTTTTGCTGCATGTAAGGAGGACGGGCGAGAAGAAAACCGTTCTGAGCTATTTAAAACCTCTCCATAATCCTTAAGTAAGACTTAAGGAAATATGTAATAACAAAAATGAATGGAACACTATATTTTATTTTAAGATGTGAACATAACAGGACAACCAATTACAATGTACATTTATAACTAAGAAATTAATAATTATAAAATTATATATATATATATATATATATATATATATATATATATAGAGAGAGAGAGAGAGAGAGAGAGAGAGTTAAGGTGACAAAGATAATCTAATGATGTAGGCTAAATACAAAAAAAAAAAAACATAAAAAATATGAAGAAGATTTATAGGAACAACAAAGTCAAAATAAAGTAGACTATAGCTATAGGGAGAGTCGGGTAGTATCGGACATCGGTAGTATCGGACAGTGCGTTTCTTTCACCTACCACCATATGGTAGTACCTGAATGACATGGTTACGTTTCTCTATGCGACATTACTGAAACGTAACCATGTCAATCAGGTACTATCATCGTGTGGTAGATGAAAGAAACTCACTGTCCGATATTACCCGATGTCCGATACTACCCGACTCTCCCCTATCTTAAAACAAAGTTAAATTGAATGAAATAATATTAATATAACAATAATCTTAATATTGATTAAGACACTACACTGGCTTCAAAATGACGGGTCATTCATTAAAATCTGTTCCGCCGTTTTACCGTAATTACCATTACCAGTTCAAATTATTTATATTATAATTATAATTTTATCTACCACTAGCCGTACCCGTGCGCTCCGCTGCACCCGTTAGAAATAAATATAAAGTAATTACATAATTAAAATAGGACATTTGATCCAGGGAACATTCGTGTTTGATAGAAGGATAAATCGTTTAATATGTTACTTAATTTATATTGTATTTAAATAATTAAAATGCGATCATTTTGGTCCAGAGACACTCATTTGGTCTTCCTTTAACATGTTTCTTAATTTTTATTACATGCAACCATAGTTTAATGAAGACTGACATATCACTTAGATTTAATGTGTATACTTTATTTTACTTGCTGTAAGTTTCCATTGAATTATGATAATAACTTATTTTTAACCTTTGTTTTCTACATATTCAGTAAATGGCGCTTGCGCCGCTATGGTTCTGAGCCCTTCAAATAAATTATATTATATTATATTGTATTGTATTGTATTGTATTGTATTGTATTGTATTGTATTGTATTGTATTGTATTGTATTGTATTGTATTGTATTGTATTGTATTGTATTGTATTGTATTGTATTGTATTGTATTGTATTGTATTGTATTGTATTGTATTGTATTGTATTGTATTGTATTGTATTGTATTGTATTGTATTGTATTGTATTGTATTGTATTGTATTGTATTGTATTGTATTGTATTGTATTGTATTGTATTATATTATATTATATTATTATATATATTATATTATATTATATTATATTATATAAAAAAAATGTGTTGATAACGGATGTATACCGATAAGTAAGTTTTTAATTTGTTATGGGGGCTCTTGAATCTCAGGAGGAACAAATTTTATTTTACAACAGCGCAACATAATCTGCTTGGCTCATTACCCAATTTTTTTGCATTGCATTTAATGCATATGTATTTTATGTATTTTAACACGATTCAATTGAGCATAGTTAAAATTTGGATTATAAAATAATGGAATGCTAAGCTAGCATATTATTACTGCATACTAAATCAATACACTCTCGTTGTTCGTTAATTCTCTGAGATAAACATTATTTTAAGAAATACAGGAAACGAATACACAGAATAGCCTATCAAGTTGTTTGTGCATAAGAAGCTATTTTAATCTTACCTGTCCTCAATTCACTCCGAAGTTACTGTAATAACATTATAGCATTATGTCCATATAGAGAAACTACACTTTCCAATGGTGAAATAATAATTAATTATAAAAATCTGTTAATTTAGCTTCCGATATTACTTTATACAAACACAGAAACATTCTCTACAGAGCTATGATTCATAGCTTTCGATTGTTGTTGACAAAGGCCCCTTATAGACGAATTCATTTGTTTATTTCATTACATCGCCTTAGATGGCAGTTATTTTAATTTTGAAACTCATTTACCTCATTAAATATCAGTTCTATCAAAAATTTTTAAAGAATAAAACTTATCGGAAATGATTTTTAAAGAAATTTTTGTTATGTAACATTTTTCACAAAAATCAATAATAAGCGAGATATTTCGATTTATTTCATTCTGACCCCTTTATAACCCCCCTTTTAAATAATGTATTTTAGTGCCATATAGCCTAAAATCTAAGTTACAACGAACTTAATTTATATTCCAATTTTCATCGAAATCGGTTCAGCCATTATCGCGTGAAAAGGTAACATACAGACAGACAGACAGACAGACATACAAACAAATATTTCAAAAAAGCGATTTTCGGTTTCAGGGTGGTTAATTATATATGTTAGGACCAATTATTTTTGGAAAATCAAAAATTGCCAGAAAAATTTCGGCTACAGATTTATTATTAGTATAGATACAACCTAACAACGTTTAAATAATTCGTTATGAGTAAGATTTTTACACTGATTTTCAATGAATTTATTCACCAATTTGCAATAGGCTTATCCTTAATCATTGTAGTTGTTAACATTATAACGATAAATTGAAGACAATGTTGTCGGACGGCTTTGAACTACCCGTACAATGCATGAGCTTCCAATGTAGCTTTAATTATAGACATGCTCAGTCCCTCTCCTTGTAAATGTCTAATTAGTACATAATCCTAACAAAGCGAGGACCAAAAGACAAAAGGGTCTGGCCCTGCATTTGAAGTTACATGACGATGATTTTGATAACAATGTCTTAAATGTACCAATTTGTGTTTGAATAACTCGATGGTGTTCGGGTAAAGGGAGTTGCCAATTTTTGTTCAAATTGGGTTTTGTTTCCCAGGTGAATACACAAATTAAATTCTACAAGTGTGTGTACAAAAAACAAAAGAATAATAGCATTTGATATGTTTTGTTTGTGTAGAAAATTATTTGCAATAATGGTCCGAAGTTTAATGTTCATTGATCTCTGAACTCATTTTTATTACTTAACTCCCTTTACCCAAACACCACCGAATTTTGGCTAGAAAGGCAATTTATCGTGTGAATTCTAATTCACTGGTCAACAATTATTTTTATTACTTGTAAAATTTCTGCTATTTCCTATGTAATGTCATCTGTTGATTCCAAAAATTAAGTCAGAATTATTATACCACCTAACATTGTTTAGTAATTTTAGAAAAACTGGTTTATTTATTTACTTATTTACTTATTTACTTATTTATTTATTTACTTATTTATTTATTTATTTATTTACTTATTTATTTATTTACTTATATACTTATTTATTTATGCATTCATTCAATTATTCATTCTTTTATTTATTTATTTATTTATTTATTTATTCATTTATTCATTCATTCATTTATTTATTTATTCATTTATTCATTTATTCATTTATTCATTTATTCATTTATTCATTTATTCATTCATTTATTCATTCATTTATTCATTCATTTATTCATTCATTCATTCATTCATTCATTCATTCATTTATTTATTTATTCATTTATTCATTTATTTATTTATTTACTTATTTATTTAATTATTTATTTATTTATTTATTTATTTATTTATTTATTTATTTATTCATTTATTCATTCATTCATTCATTTATTTATTTATTTATTTAATTTATTCATTCATTCATTTATTCATTCATTCATTCATTCATTTATTCATTCATTCATTCATTTATTTATTCATTCATTTATTCATTTATTTATTTATTTATTTATTCATTTATTCATTCATTTATTCATTCATTTATTCATTTATTTATTTATTCATTCATTTATTTATTTATTTATTTATTTATTTATTTATTTATTCATTTATTCATTCATTTATTCATTCATTTATTCATTCATTTATTCATTCATTTATTCATTCATTTATTCATTCATTTATTCATTCATTTATTCATTCATTTATTTATTTATTTATTTATTTATTTATTTATTTATTTATTTATTTATTTATTTATTCATTTATTCATTTATTTATTCATTTATTTATTTATTTATTTATTTATTTATTTATTTTGCTATACACAGTCCTTAACAAGTTATGGAAAGAAAATATTTCAAATATTTCATTTTATTGCTTTGACAATTGACCTATAACTTTAGATCAGTGTTGCCTTTGAAGTCAGAATTTATAAAAATAAATTTTATTCCTCATAAGACTGCGAGAGTCAGTATTAAGGGGTTAGGTACAGCTTACAGCAGTAAAATGTTTGGAAATATTCAACATCTTTTTCCTCCATCATTGTATCTTGTACAATAATGGAACTAGAATGTGTAAAACTCTGTCCTCCTGCTATATAAAAAAATATTTTTAAGATTAAAAATTTATTTATATTTTTCTTTTTCAGAATTCATAATTGTGGTAATTCACTGTGCAGTGATGAAGCGTTTCCCTCATAACTCATAAACTTGTTAACTTTTTCACGTTTTCTCTCTTTTATTTTATTGCTGAAACTCATGTTTACAATATCATGCTCGTTCAACTACATTCCTAAATAAATAATATATATTTTTTTTATTTTGTGTTAGAAGAAAATATTGATATTTGACCATTTTTTAATGAATTTATTTTTTATCGGATAATTTATTAAAGGTAGAGAAGTGATCTTCCATCATTATGACATGCATAAATACACACAAAAAATTTCATCACAGAATGTTGGATAGTTTTAAATAGTAAAAATATTTTTTTCATGTAGCAGAAGGACAATGTTTTACACATACTAATTTTCATTATTGTACAAGATACAGTAATGGAGGGAAAAATGTTGAATATTTCCAAAA
Source organism: Periplaneta americana (assembly GCA_025594305.2). Lineage (NCBI taxonomy): Eukaryota > Metazoa > Arthropoda > Insecta > Blattodea > Blattidae > Periplaneta > Periplaneta americana. Next base: position 97,451,912 of record JAJSOF020000027.1, on the reverse strand, counting down.
TTTTACTGCTGTAAGCTGTACCTAACCCCTTAATACTCAGTTGAGCTGGAACTTACAATTATGCGGGGAGGTAATGATGAATGGAGCACCGGTCTTCCTAGAACTGACCAGAGATAAGATACGTTGTCATGTGTTATGAGTCTTATGACACTAAACAGATGACATCACAGTCACCACATGATGTTTAATTATACTGGGTGTTCAGTTCAAAGTGTGTCATGCCTCGCTGTATGTCGTCACGTGGCTAGTCGATGAGCCTAGAGAAATCAATCTTCCTACACTTCCGCAGAGGTGTATTACTTATGTGCCAGAGAAGTTGCCTAGCAAGTACGGCGTTCATTCTGAAGAGTACTTACCTATACGTACGGTAACGCCGGTAGTGGCAGGAATGTGAACTGTTTCGAAACATGTACTGAGGTGAGTTTTTCTTACTGTCGGGATATGGGGAGAGGGTTAAGACGATTACTTACGTATTTGTTGACATAACTTCGACGGTCAACATGGACACGGAGCATTTGATTTGTATTGTGGAATGTTGCCGTACGCAACCGATGATAACAAATACCCTGCGTACGACTTGCCCGAGCAAAACACAGTTCGAAAGAGGTTATGGTAGCACACAGACCGTACAGACCGCCATCTGTTGCTACGACGTTCAAGTTATACCGTGCACGATCTCAAATTCAGATTGAACGCCTTGATTAATAGGCAACTTCTCTGACACAAAAGCTGAAACTCGCTTCAAATGACTGACTCATCAACAGTGACATCATGATACACTTTGAAATGAACAGCCAGTACTGTGGCTGAAAATAACAGCTAATTTGAGACTAGGTCTGTGTCAGTGTGTTGTATAAGTTGAAACTGTCAGTTTATATTTTAAAATTTGATCAATGGTTCAAGTTAATTAAATACTGTAATGTAGTTAGTAATGTGTCTCGGGGACCTACGATAGGTAGCGAAATCCGGTTGCGAAAGCCAGCTATAACGGCTGGGGGGATCATCGTGCTAACTACACGATACCTCCATTCTAGTTGCATGATCGTCCACCTCTGCTTCGGCATGTGGGCGTGAGGCCAGCAGCCGGCTGGTCGGTCTAGGCCCTTCGCGGGCTGTAGCGCCACGGATTATTATTGTTATTATTATTATTGTTATTATTATTATTATTATTATTATTATTATTAGTAGTAGTAGTAGTAGTAGTAGTAGTAGTAGTAGTAGTAGTAGTGTCATTATGTCGTTTTCTGCGAGCAAGAGTGGCATTACGCTGGCTGTTGCCTGCGTGTAGGATTGGCATTATTCCACATTTCTATCAGCGCTGATCTCGTGAGCTACACACAGTACATTGTTAGTATAAATGGACACCTGTAATTTATATCGGGCTGTGTAACATTACTGCGTGTTCAATTCAAAGTGTGTCATGGCTCGCTGTATGACGTCATGTGGCTAGCCGATGAGCCCAGACAATTCAATCTTCCTACACTTCCACAGAGGCGTATTAGCTATCTGCCAGAGAAGTTGCCTAGCAAGTATGGCGTTCATTCTGAAGAGTGCTTACCGATACGTACGGTAACTCCAGTAGTGGCAGGAATGTGAACTGTTTGGAAAAACGTGCTGGGGTGAGTTTTTTTTCTTACTGTCGGGATATGGGGAGAGGGTTAAGACGATTACTTACGTACTTGTGGACATTAACTTCGACTGTCAACATGGACACGGAGCATTTGATTTGTGTTGTGGAATGTTGCCGTACGCAACTGATGATAACAAATACCCTGCGTACGACTTGGCCGAGCAAAACACAGTTCGAAAGAGGTTATGGTAGCACACAGACCGTACAGACCGCCATCTGTTGCTACGACGTTCAAGTTATACCATACACGTTCTGAAGTTCAGATTGAACGCCTTGAATAATAGGCAACTTCTCTGACATAAAAGCTGAAACTCGCTTCAAATCGCTGACTCACAACAGTGACGTCATGACACACTTTGAAATGAACAGCCAGTAGATATAGCTCCAATTTCTGCCACCGGTGGCAATAACATTCGCTTACAATTTCAATAGTCTCCCGATGGTACTACATTCAGTTGGAGATGATCTAATATATTTGTCAATGGGGGTGTCGATGACTATGACTTAAATTGTGTCTAATCTAAAGAGACTGAGAATATGAACAAGAACCGTACATTTTTTCTCGATCTTTTGTCCCGGTTGGTGGATCGGAAGCAGTGAGCCTGGTAACAAAATGAGCTGCCATTTCTATCAGGGATTCGAGGAACTGGCATATAAAGTTCAGAATCCAATATTCAAGCGCTGGGAACACCGACACAACAGAAACATGACTCCCTCGCCACCGCCAGAACAATTGGAAAGCAAAACCTTTTGTGTGTTGTGCTTATTACTACAAAGCAAGTCGGAGGCAGGCGAGCGCGCTACCTGTCTCACAACCCACTTCAAAGCAGACGCATCACCGACAACAACCCTTAAACAACATACACATCACACCCCCTCGCACTCACTTCACCTGTCTGTCACCACAGAATACGAGCCTCATCTAAACTCGGTATCCAAGTTCCCCTGGAAACCATAATTGAGGCTTAGACGGGCTCACCTTAACGTGATCACAACTAAAGGAATATTGGAAGCATACACAAGATAAAGGGGGTGACTGACTCGAGAGGAGGGATGAGGAGAGAGATGAGGGTGAGGCGGGGGGTTAGATGGGTTTGTGATTCATTAATTAAATCTGGAAAATGAATCCCTTGAGAGGACAGATCTATAGAAGGCGGCGCTCTTCGTCGACAAGAGTTGCTTTTATCTCATGAGAACCAGACTAGGAATTCACCGGGATCCATTAGATGGAGTCCCACAGCGGATACAAATACTCTACGTCTCGCTTAAAGGCTCGTGAGGAGCAGCCCAGGTACATTACATGACACTAACCACTCGCTTAGAGCTAGAGAGAGACAGGGAGTGGGCTTATCACCGTGGGATATGTAAACACACAGTTTCATTACGGATTTTGCGAAAAACAGAATTAATGCATCATCCGGTGATGCTTCTACTCATTTTCAGACTGCCAATCTGAAGTAGACAGCTATTGAACATTTGCCAGTTTATGTACAATGTTTTACGTTCTCAGCTCATTCGTCGAGAGGAGACTAGGAATGACAGGCGAAGTATGAAATGGGACACGTTTACTTTCTCATTAAGTGAAATGTAAAGAGAAAGTTTTCTCATCATCATGATACTCGTCATTGAAGCGCGGAAGTTTATAACCTAAAACGACAGAAAAATTATCTATAAAATAATAATAATAATAATAATAATAATAATAATAATAATAATAATAATTTATTTAACCTGGCAGAGTTAAAGCCATACGGCCTTCTCTAACACTCAACCAGGAGTAAAACTGCGTTACAAAAACACTACAAATTTACAAAGTACACTACAATTTTACACACAAAACTGAATAAGATAATAATAATAAAATGTAAACAACAAGTAAGTAGAAATCATACATAATATATAACATACAGAAAGAAAGAAAAAGCATAATAAAATGTGAACAGCAGGTCAAAATAAATGAGACATACAAAGTATAAAAATAAGACAATTATTGATAATAATAATAATAATAATAATAATACTAATAATAATAATAATAATAATAAAATAAGAATAGTAATAATAATAACAATGATAAAAATAATAATAATAATACTAATAGTAGTAATAAAATAGTGCAGTACAAAGCATACAATGAATACACTATTTTTTAGTACACACAGTAAGGAAAATTATGATTATATATAGCTCAACTTATCACATTATAGATATACCATTACCGGAAAATATTAAAACAAAAATATAAAATAAGTTAAATATCACTATAACATAAAAGGAAAAAAATGTGAATACGTGGAAACATGCAATACAACACTTGTCATAATAGTAAGTTAGTTTGGCAACTCGTCATAAGATAATTTTCTATCTTGGATTTGAAAGATTTGAATGTTCAGCAGCCCTTGATTTCAGGCGGCAGAGAGTTCCAGTGACGAGAGGTAGCAACAATGAAAGATGAGGAATACAGAGATGATGTGTGAAGTGGAATTTCTAGCGTGTTATCGCGTTGTGATCGAGTATTAATATTATGATAGCGAGAGAGAGTATGAAAAGAGCGAATAAATAATAGGGGGATGAAGTATGCAAAATTGATATAAGAGAGAAAGTGAGTGCAGATTTCTCCTCTCATGTAACCTAAGCCATGATAACTTCTCGAAAGAAGTTGAGATATGATCATAGTATCGAACATTACAAATGAAGCGGACCCACGCGTTATGAACACGCTGTAGTTTCTGAGCGGAATCAATCCTGAGATCACTGAACAAAACGTCGCAATAATCGAAGTGAGGTAGAATGAGTGTCTGTACCAGCGTCTGTTTTAATTTAGATGGCTATTGATACAATCTTTTTAGTGAATGGAGAATGAAGAACTTAAATTTCTGTAAATATGACACTAAAATTAAAAAATGACCAAGATTTTAATAATAATAACAACTAGTGTTGTGGGATTTAATCGATTAATCGATCAATTTCTGCTGTAAGATTAATCGATAAAATATTTAATCGAATAATCGAGTCGATTAAAATGAATCAGTTCTAGTTGATATTAATTATTATTTTGTTAATACAAACTCATACTAGAAATTTCGACAATATTTCTCTCTCGGAAATTGCTTACTTAAAAGCACAATAGTACTGTTATTTTTTTAACTGTAAACCAAGTAGCGTAGGGAATATCTTTGCACAAACACTTCAGAAAGAGATGGAGATATGAGGACAGCGACCTAGTCTACCTCTATTGAAAGTTGAAACACAATGCGAAAGCCTTATTAAGTTTTATGGTTTTCCAAGAAAACTTCCACCTTGTTGTCAGCTCATCTTCCTAGCATATGAAATACATACTTATGGAATTCGTCCCTCCTCATTCCTTATAAAATAGCCATGTGCAAGTGAGAGCGTAACTATTTTCTTCTCTTTCTAAAACCTGGTAATTCGGATTACAATTGAGGCCAGTCTTCTGTTTCGACCGCTGTACTTTTGCAGGTGCTTGCAGTTTCTGTACAGAGTTTCTATATGACGGTTGTGTGTTTAGTTTCGCAAAGAAAAAAAAATCAGTTTTCTGTGGTCTGTGAAAAGTGTAAACTCCATTATGTCATATGAGAATTTGAGAGGTAAACTAGGTGAAACGTTTGGATTTAAATTGAACGATCCTGGAGAAGTGCTTGACAGAAGAAAGTTTTTTCTTGTTTAGTGATGCAGGAAACATTGTTACTAAACGTAGAGCGGCGCTTAATTCGGAGCACGTGAATGCACTCACATGTTTAAAATCATGGATGAAGCAGTATTAACTAGGTTAGTATTCATATTTTTTGTTATTTATGTTTGTATCAAAATTTCCCGGATAAATTGACACAATAAATTATAAGCCTCGTAATAAATATTTTAGTAAGTAATTAAAACAGTTGTTTTGTAAATAAAAATAAATAAAATAAATAAAATAAATAAATAAATAAAATCTTTTATTTATAAGTATAATTTTTTAGTCATCTTCTAAGATTGTATTCTATAATTGATAATCAATGGTGCTTAATTATTACATTTTATTTTTATAACAATATTCATATTTAATGAATTATATTTATTTGCTATTAATTTCCGGATCCTTGTGGTCATCCTTAATTAAGGCCGGACGAGTTATCTCTCTCTCTCTCTATCAACGATATATACATATATACAACATTTAATATTTATGCTTATCACCGAACAAGTTAAATTTAACAATAATTGTGTATTACAATACATTAAAACATTTTTTCAACTCGATCAAAACTCGATTAATCGATAGATTAATTGATTAAATTCCAATAGTTATACGATTAAATATTTTGATCGATCGACAGCACTAATAATAACAATGATAGGGTAATAATAATAATAATAATAATAATAATAATAATAATAATAATAATAATAAGAAACGTGCTAAATATATATCACAGTTGTATGAACACTATTAAAATAAAACAATTATTAAAATTAATAAAATTCAGGCATGTTTCGGAGACTGCCTTTCCATCCTCAGTGACTTTACCACGACGGCTGGTTCAGGTGATCTAACCGCGTTGTAGCGTGTCTTAAAGTCACTGAGGATGGAGAGGCAGTCTCCGAAACATGTCTGAATTTTATTAATTTTAATAATTATTTTATTTTAATAGTGTTCATACAACTGTGATATATATATATATATATATATATATATATATATATATATATATATATAGTACGTTTCTTATCTAATCCATGAACACTGTTTAATTGACCCATATGTGTGATTTAAATAATAATAATAATAATAATAATAATAATAATAATAATAATAAAAAACTCGTCTCAACTTCAACTGACGTCATGGGCGCATACTTGAAATGACCAATGTCCCCGGTGAAAAATCTTCATAAAAATCACTGAAGTCAAATTATTCACCTTCCGGAACTTTCTCAACTTTACACACTGACTGGTACATAATGTTTCCCCTCCCCCAAACACATACACACACATACACATTTGACACGAATTTGTTAACTTGTAGTGTTAGTAGTTCATACACTCCATGAAGAGCATGAACAATGCATGTTATGTGAACCATTTTTGTGTAAAATGATTTTATTGAATTTTTAATCGTAAAGGAGCATCTCTGTAAGTAAAGTACGACTTAACGGGCTAGCACCTTTTATTTTTCAATTAACGGACTACACAACCGTTTCATTTTTTAACATCTCACTCACCGCCTTCTTTTTTCGCTATTCATTAAATAGTGACAGCTCCTTATAATATCGATCTGCGATTTTCCTGGTAAAGCTCTTCAGCTTGCTTGTTCTGCTTCTACCAATATTCCGTTAGGAATTTCAATGCAATCCATTTCTACAAATTAATCTCAGACAAAACACTTTTGTTTTATTTTCCTACCATAGTAACCGATTATGACGTTTTCCCTATCATAGTAACTGATTAAGACGTTTCTCAATTGCTATTTTATCTACAAATTCTCAATAATTCCTGTTCCAACAACAACATTTTTGGGAATATTCCACATTTTTTTCCTCCATTACTATATCTTATACAATAATGAAAACTGATATGTGTAAAATACTGTCCCACTATATGAAACATTTTTTTACGATTTAAAAAAATATCTATTTTTCTTTTTTCTTCAAAATTCAATTGGTGGCAGTTTACTGTGCAGTGATGAAGCGTTTCCCTCATTAACTCATAAACTTGATTTTTCATGTTCCCTCTCTTTTATTTTATTCCTGAAACTCATGTTTACAATATTATGCTCTTTCATCTATATTCATTTATAAATAATATTTTTTTGTGTTAGAAGAAAATACTGATATTTGATCATTTTTAAAAATGAATTTATTTTTTTATCAGACAATCTATTAATGGTATAGAAGTGATCTTGCATCATATTGTAGATATGACATGGATAAATATACACAAAAAATGTCATCACAGAATGTTGAAGTTTTTGAGTTATGTGGGAAACGCTTCATCACTGCACAGTGAACTGAATTTTGAAAAAAAAAAAGAAATATAAATAATTTTTTTTAATCGTAACAATATTTTGTTCATATAACAGAAGGACAGTGTTTTACACATACTAATTTTCATTACTGTACAAGATACATTAATGGAGGAAAAAATGTTGAATATTTCCAAAATTTTGCTGCTGTAAGCTGTACCTAATTCCTTAAATGCATCACAATACAAGCATTTGTTTTTAAATATTTATCTTTACATTATAATCATAGTTTTAAGTATCGAGAATTCAGACCACAAACTTTCTAGAGACTTTAATTTACTGTTTAATGTTATGTTTTATTTAACGACGCTCGCAACTGCAGAGGTTATATCAGCGTCGCCGGATGTGCTGGAATTTTGTCCCGCAGGAGTTCTTTTACATGCCAGTAAATCTACCGACATGAGCCTGTCGCATTTAAGCACACTTAAATGCCATCGACCTGGCCCGGGATCGAACCCGTAACCTTGGGCATAGAAGGCCAGCGCTATACCAACTCGCCAACCAGGTCGACAATTTACTGTTTCTTAGAACGAAATACGTCAATACATTCTTGTCAATAATATTCACATATATATTTTTTTCTTTTAACTATTTAGAGTAGTATATTTACAGACGTGGACAAATTATTAGACTAGGACGTTTTTCTTGGAAACAATATAATTCGTCATATAAACTATCAGTATAATTCACAGAGTCTCTATTGTTGTAAATATGATTGTTTATATCTTCTGGTATATTTTTCCAATGGTTAAGTATGTTTTGTCTGGCTGTGTTGGTACTACTGGTTGTTTAATTATATACTGCAGAAGATATTCAACAGTCTGTTCTCCCATGGCCTGCAAGGAGACCGGACATGAACGAAATTGAAAATCTGTGATCTATACTGAAGAAGAAAGTGAACAAAAGGAGGCTTACAACAAAACATGGAATCATTTAAGTTATGTCTGGTATATAACTAAATGATACTGATATTTAAAGAAAGTGTCAAACTTTGGTTTCCGGCATTCCCGACGAAAGCAACGTGTTAATAAAGAATAAGGGAATGTTCACAAAATATTAGTAACCTCCAGACTCAATTTTCTGTCAATTATTTCTGTGAAAATACATTTTTGTTCATTATTTCTGCCAAAAAATACAGCTTTGTTGCACATATAATTAATTTAGTCTAATAATTTGTCCAAGTCTGTACTTCTTTTCGAAAACCCAATTTCTTTCCTCATGTGTTCTTCTATATCCAGCAACAGCTTCATAAGCTTTAAATACTAAACTATTTCCAACAGTGCAGCGATGGACACATCACGCCAGTTGGTTCAATCTAGTTTAATAGAAGCCTGCAAAACACCGTTTGAGTCTTTTGTTCAGTTCCTCGCATACTTGGCGAAGTGGCCGGTCACACAAACGGGGAATATGTGCAGCACCTAAAACCGATCACAGGTTATTTTCCAGCTCAGTCTTTAAAGTATGCGAAACTCGCCAAACCGTCTCCCCGATGTACACGACACAAGCGTTCCGTGCGCGCCAGTAAGCTGCAAAGACGAGGAGGAAGAGCGGCATAACCGCACTACACACCAACAGGTATTACAGTGGGTCCAGTCGGAATGAAAACCCCGACGTTACAAATTAAAGCTGTATTATGTTGTAAGTTTGACAATAGCAATAATAATGGGAGACGTTTGGAGGGAGATAAACTGAAGGTATGTATGCAAATGGGTATATATCCGGTGGCAGTGGTAACTAATTACACTCAATAATGACAATTAATAATAAACACGACTAATAAAAAACAATAATTAATAATAATGATAAATAATAATAATAATAATAATAATAATAATAATAATAATAATAATAATAATAATAATGAGCATCCTAAATTAAATGAAGCATGATCACTTAAAATAACATTTAAAGCAGGGCAGAGTCGGATAGTATCGGACATCGGGTAGTATCGGACAGTGCGTTTCTTTCATCTACCACCATATGGTAGTACCTGAATGGCATGGTTACGTTTCTCTATGCGACATCACAGAAACGTAACCATGTCAAACAGGTACTATCATCGTGTGGTAGATTAAAGAAACTCACTGTCCGATATTACCCGATGTCCGATACTACCTGACTCTCCCCTAAATCTAATTTGTATCTTAATCCTAAGTTCGAAATAAGACCCACGAGTGTGACAGGTTTATACTTGCACAAGTACCTTTCGGCACTACACTTATTTCGCTGTCAACTCATTCACTGCACTGATTCTATCCTGATTTCACTAACACTTCAATACCATTTCACAGTTCAAATACTTTGCACAGCCACTTCACTGACACAAACACACTTCACTTACACAATAGACTTCACTGACACAACACACTTCCTCACTGATAGAACACTTCAAATAACAAGATTTCAATTACGCCCTTTAAATAGTGTGCATAATATACAGGGACATCATTTTATTTTTACTTTCATTTTTATTGTACCTGCATTTCTGAATGTACTTCACTCCCACCCCTTCACTAATGTCCTTGCTCCCGTCAGACACACAAACTTACGGCCGCTGTTGCATTCGAAGTATTCAAGCAGTGAAGTAAACACTGCAGTGTATAGTGTGTTTCATAAACATGGTTGCGTTTTCTATAGAAGAAAGAACCTATATTAATAATATCGTACTAAAAATTATATTCAAGCAACGATAAATTCAATTTCAGAGAATATGCTTGAAAATGGTTTTAATAATATGCGTACTGAATTGAAGCCTGCATTGTAATGAACGGCAACCATTTTCAGCAACTTGTTTAAAAATTCAGATTAGCTTATTTTGAATTGAGGTGGCTAGAAGCAAAGGAATGCTAGTGACATTTGTAATAACATGAGTTAAGTGCATCCAGTGTAAGAAAAAGTATCTAAAATTTTAGTGGCAAAGGGATATTTTAATCGCATCACGCATTAAAATTTAAATAAAAATTTCACCGATTTTACGAAAGCTTAAATATTTAAACCCCATTTTCTCAAAAGTAACTTAAGTGCACTTACAGCCTTTTACTTATGACCCCCTCAATTTAAATGCACTCTCTATATTGTATGTTAACACCAATAATTAATATGCTAAATAAAGTAGACATTACATAACGAACATAGCCGCCTGAAAAGTTGAGTTTTTTTTTTTTATGTTACTACTCTACTGTATTTTGATAAATTCCGTAAAAGTGATCATCAAACTGAAAATCGTAATATCGTATTTCCCTATAACATAATTAAATGGATACACTACTTTTCTCTCCTCCTATACCTAGTAAAATGATTTGTTTACATATTGCACTAGTAACATCAAACTCCTGTAATGGAAGGGGGCAACAGTGTTTCCGAGTATATCCAGGTTAATGTTAAAAATGTTGGTAAAAATAAAGTGATGTCCCTGTACTACCGTCTGTTAGTAAAGTCCTTAAGCCTATTTTTAAATACATTTTTGGTTATTGGTAAAGCCTTTAGTAAGTCTGCAGGTAAAGCATTCTAGTCTCTGATAGTACGATTGAGAAAAGAAAACTTTCCAGTGTCCGTCCTCTATCTTCTTTCCCTCAATTTATACGAGTGATCGTTCCTTGGAGAGTAATTTGGCGATCTTACGTTTTTTCCAGATTCTGGTGACTTGCTGAAGATTGGTCTCGTTATGTGGTAGCTGTCCTCTTGAAAGCACTTATACTGATAGTTGAGGGAATACCAAACATTCTCATGGGAGCAGATAAAAGAGTTAATCTTTCATCTTCTACCATGTTAATAATGTAAAAACAAGTGCTTATACAAATTTCAGACACTCGAGCGCAATTACGAGGACAGTAAAAAATCGTTTCCCGGAGCGTTTACAAAAAGAAAACAAAATTTCATGAAAAGATTTATTGGCACAGATACAGCAATTGTTGAGATATTTTCAACATTTTTCCCATCAGAATTGAGACATTTGTCATACCGTGGGATCAACTTTTTTATAACCCTTTGTCGTAGAAGTCTGCCGCCTGGGATCGGAACCAGTGCCTGACAGCCGTCTGCACCTCTCTGTCAATCCATTGGTACGACGAGTGTCTCAATTCCGATGGAGAATGTGTTGAAAAATAGCTCAATTGCTGTGTGTTTTCCAATAAATTTTTCCAATTAAATTGTGTTTTCTTTCTGTAAACAGCCCCAGGGAAACTAAACTTTTACGGCCGTCGTAATTGCGCTCGATTCGCCAAAATCTGCATAAGCATTTCTTTTGACATTATTAACATGGTGGAAGAAAAAATTTAACTTTTTTATCTGTCCCCATGAGAATGTCTGTTTGTAAGCACATCTTCTTAAGTAGCAGTGCAGATCTACTTCTTTGTCGTCTGTGGCAGCGCCATTTCCAGCAATGAACAAAATTTGAATTTGAGACTTAAGTGAATTCCATAATACCATTCAGAATTTGAACCACAGCCCTTGTAGATACATACAGTAGTTGCTGCTACATAAGTAGGTACTAGTAATAGTAGTGGCAGGCATAGTAATAGTAATAGTAGGCGTAGTTGTAGTAGTAATATAGTAGTTACTACAGTAGTAGTAGTAGTAGTAGTAGTAGTAGTAGTAGTAGTAGTTACTATAGGAGTACAGTAGTTGCAGTAATAGTAGGCCTAGTAGTAGTAATTGCAGTAGTAGTAATAGTACGCGTGTAGTAGTAGTAGCAGCAGTAGTAGTAGTAGTAGTAGTAGAAGTAGTAGTAGCAGTACTTGCAGTATTACGGATCAGCAAAGAAACGTAAAGATGCTAAAAGTAAATATGTAAATGGGGTTAGAAGGAGATTTCAGTACTATGTTAAGAGATAAAGATGCTGCTGATAAAGAATTGTAAACGTATAAAATAATTACTTTTAAGCAAAGAGAAGCTCTGGACTTGTAGCCCAAAATTTTGTATAATAATAATAATAATAATAATAATAATAATAATAATAATAATAATAATAATAATAATGATTACGGAAAACACGGAAATTTTACTTGAAGAAAGTAAAGCGATAGGTTTGGAAGTAAATCCCAAAAAGACAAAGTATATGATTATGTCTCGTGACCAGAATATTGTACGAAATGGAAAAATAAAAATGGAGATATATCTTTCGAAGAGGTGGAAAAATTTAAATATCTTGGAGCAACAGTAACAAATATAAATGACACTCGGGATTAAATTAAACGCAGAATAAATATGGGAAACGCCTATTATTATTATTATTATTATTATTATTATTATTATTATTATTATTATTATTATTATTATTATTATTATTATTATTATTCAGTTTAGAAGCTTTTTGTCTTCTAGTCTGCTGTCAAAAAATCTGACAATTATAATTTATAAAACAGTTATATTACCGGTTCTGTATGGTTGTGAAACTTGGACTCTCACTTTGAGAGAGTAACAGAGATTAAAGGTGTTTGAGAATAAGGTGCTTAGGAAACTATTTGGGGCTAAGAGGGATGAAGTTACAGGAGAATGGAGAAAGTTACAGAACGCAGAACTGCACGCATTTTATTCTTCACCTGACATAATTAGGAACATTAAATCCAGGCGTTTGAGATGGGCAAGGCATGTAGCACGTATGGGCGAATCCAGAAATGCATATGGAGTGTTAGTTGGGGGACCGGAGAGAAAAAGACCTTTGGGGATGCCGAGACATAGATGGGAGGATAATATTAAAATGAATTTGAGGGAGGTGCGATATGATGATAGAGAATGGATTAATCTTGCTCAGGATAGGGACCAATGGCGGGCTTATGTGAGGGCGGCAATGAACCTCCGGGTTGCTTAAAAGCCAGTAAGTAAGTAAGTAATAATTAATAAATAAATAATTTAATTGCCTTTAAATTACATTCATATGCATTGTAGGTAATTAAAGTTGCAGCTAATGCTCTTAACCCTTAAATTGACAAAGTATCCTATAGGATACAACAGGTCAATAGGCTATATGCTATAATTTTAATAAAACAATAGAAAAAAATTGGTAGGAAAATTAAAATTTCACAATACTGGACACCCGTTGAGACATCGCCGGAACAGGCCGAATTGGCCTAATCCATGACGTTGATGATGATGATGATGATGATGCGTATAATATTGTATAACATATAACAATATGGACATTGCGATAGTTGTTTTCTTTACGGTCCGACAGGATTTAATAATAAACTTACTTACTTACTTACTTACTTACTGGCTTTTAAAGAACCCGGAGGTTCATCGCCGCCCTCACATAAGCCCGCCATTGGTCCCTATCCTGAGCAAGATTAATCCATTCTCTATCATCATATCCCAGCTCCCTCAAATCCATTTTAATATTATCTTCCCACCTACGTCTCGGCCTCCCTAAAGGTTTTAATAATAAACTAGTGTGAGACATTAGTATTTAGTATTTATTTATTTAACCTGGTAGAGATAAGGCCGTCAGGCCTTCTCTGCCCCTCTACCAGGGGATTACAACTATAACATGAACAATAAGATTACAATTAATATTAAATTTACAATTACAATTACAATAAAAATTAAGGTACGACAAGAATACCTGATTAATGAAAGCTAGACATTTTATCATAGAAGTTAAGAACAAAGAATATTTTTGTATTTACTAAATTACAAATTAAACCTACAATAACAAAATTCTATAGTGATGAAATTACCGGATATTGAAATATTTTGTGATAGAGTAAGAGAACTATTTACAAGAAACCATGTCTGAACGAGTCTCAATTACTGACCAAGTGCCAAGTGTAGCTTTGCCAAGTTAAGGGTAAAAGAGAGTTAGTTACACGTTTAATACGGTAAGTCAGAATCTAGGTGTGATTGAGCTACTTCATAATAACCCAACCTCGAAGCATTATGACCATCGAATCTTGTCCCTTTAGCCCACTTTGCATCTCGTTGTCTCCTCTCTTGAAACGCGTTTATTACACTCACTCTCTCTCGCTCTGTGTCAACACTCCCAAGTTTGTATTGGTTTCCACTGCTGTTGTGAATCTGTGGTAACTTTGCCGTGTCTGTCTGGTGGCTAACTCTGTACTAATCTCTCTTCTATGCAATACCATTCTCCAAATTCCCTCCCTAAACCAAGCAACCGCCCCCTCTGGTAATCTGAACTAAGAGACATCTTCTGTCTCCCTTGTTGATGGACTCGAGCGTCCTACACTTCTGAAGAGAGAGGGCGCAAACCGCCCCTTCGCCCGTGTTCTAGGATTACATCTGCCTTCAGGTGGAATCGTTTACTTCATTTACCTTCGTTCTAAAATAAAGCATGTCAAAGGCTGAAGCGTCCATTTTCTACGCCTAATTCCTTTTGAAATCCTTGGAATTTCAAACGGGGAAAAAAAGGTTGACATTGTTCATTATTAGGGCTAGGATTTTGATAACCTATAAATAATTTTAAAAAATTTCCTAAAATGCATTTATGACCTAAAAATCTTTCAAAAATGCGCTTAAAATGCCCTAAAAATTGACCTTACATTCTAAAATTGGCTTAGTAGGAAAAGGAGATTTTTGTGCTACTTAATATTTAGACTAGTAATTAAATTAAATTCTAGTACCGACATTTAAGTTTATTTATGCTCGACCATGCCGAAATGTAGTAATTATACACCTGGTAGCAGACCTTCAATGCATGTCATTAAAGTACACCTAATCATTAAAGGTCAGGTCTTTCAGCCAATGACGACTCAGGTTACAACTGTTCAGCCAATGACAGGTCAGCTTTCTACCGTTATAAAACCGCAAGTATCGATTATTCTCGGATATGCAATCGAAAGAGAATTAGCGAAAAGTCACGGAGGCTGGAAATCCAATACTGTCGCAGAAGGTTATGTTCTGTTACTATAATAATTAGCGTTAATTGTAAATAATATTCAAATAAATTCAATTTGTCATCTCGTTTTTCAATGTCTAATTTAATTTCAATGTTATCTCTGTAGGTTCTTATGGCCTAGCAAGGTCAATGTGAACATCTGTTCCTCGGAAAAAATCAATACTTTCGCGGTCTGCCAACATCTCACAACATACGGGACATTCGTCAAGGTCAGATACAATAAAATTAATAATATCAAGTTAGAAATATGGTCGAGCATAAAAAGTCGTATGAAACTCGCTTGCGCTAGTTTCATAAATATCCATACTCGCTTCTTAATTACCTTCATTATAGGCTCGTTGCATAATGTACTATTAATTTTACATAATTTTTTTCTAAGTGGTACACTTTAATTATTTTACCTGATGTAGTTCCATATAGTCCACCACAAGGCCACTCTTATACGGAATTAGTAAGTATAGAGGAGTCTATATTGAAGGGATGGTTGGACTGATCCATTACATGGGGTGTACTAGTTAAAAGGGCAATATTTGTGTAGAAAACGATTAAAATATTATACAAAATAATGGGTATTAGCCACCGGCGTAGCTCGATCGGTTAAGGCGCTTTCCTGTCCATCCGGAGTTGCGCTCGGGCGCGGGTTCGATTCCCGCTTGGGCTGATTATCTGGTTGGGTTTTTCCGAGATTTTTCCCAACCGTAAGGCAAATGTCAGGTAATCTATGGTGAATCCTCGGCCTCATCTCGCCAAATATCATATCACTATCACCAACTCCATCGACGCTAAATAACCTCGTAGTTGGTACAGCGTCGTTAAATAACCAAGTAAAAAATAAAGGACAAAAAATTAATGGACAAAATATGAAGACAAAACATCAAAGGAAATAAACATTATTTTATATTAATAATGGGGATTTGTGGCCAAAATTAAATGAAAATGCCTCAAAAATGTCCGAATAACACAAAAGATGCTCTTATGAGTTGAAACAGGCAAAAAATGCAAAAAAAATGCCCTAACAAATATGTCTTAAAACACTCAGTTTATCACATAACATATAGATACTAAAGCGGCTATGTTTCTGGCTTACTAGAAAAAAGATGCAATTTCATCAAAATCCTAGCCCTATGATCATTATCATTATCATCATCACCATTATAATTTCGATGGTGTTTGGGTAAAGGGAGATAAGTCACAAAAATGAGTTTTGAGATAAATGAAAATTAAATTTCGAACCAGTATTACAAATAATTTTCTATAAAAAATGAAACACATCAAATGACAGCATTATTTTGTTTTTTGCACACCCACTTGTAAAATTTAACATGTGTATTCACCTGGGGAACATAACTCCATTTGCACAAAAAATTACTTAATCCCCCTTCATCCGAACGCCATCGATTTATCCTCCATAGATGAGGATACATTGGGCCATATTCATAGACATACTTAGCGCGGGCTTCCGGTGGATGATCAGCGAACTAACGTTTCTCGTATTCATAAACCAGTGTTAGCGATATGATATGAATCCTGTACAAGTAATCACTCAATAGCCAGGGCTAGTTTAGCACGCTCGTAGCGCGGGCTAGCGAAATGTCCATGCATAGCACCCATTATATTCAAGTCTTGGACTTGTGTCCGTCATTCCCAGGGGTAGAGAATTGTCTCTTTTCTTTCGGCTTGTATTTTATTATTTATCTTAGTACTCTATTTCCTGTCGCTTTGTCTGTACGGTATACGTATTCATTATTATTATTATTATTACTATTATTATTATTATTATTATTATTATTATTATTATTATTATCCTCCAGGGGGCCAAAGATCGATTGGAATTTCACGGTCTCTGATCGGATCAAAAACCGTGATAGAACTGATATGTAACCCTTGCGGTGAATTTCGGAGGGCCTAATTAGTCAAATCCACTCTTCTCATCTCCACGCTGGGGCCCCCTGGGATCTTATAAGATGCGAAAGAGAGAGTGGTGTGCGGAAAGCAACGGGAAGCTACCAAATTTATCTTTCCCAAGAAAAACTGCATACATAAACTTGTGGTGTTCTGTAAGCAGTAACATGAGCTGCTGCCAGGAAGTCAAAAGGAGGACAGCAATTGCCAAGTAAGCTTTTAATAGAACAAGGAGTATCATATTTTCTGCGGACCTCTGGAAAAATAACTAAGAAAGAGACTAGTGAAGTGCTTTGTATGGAGTGTGGCATTGTATGGAGCATAAACATGGTCATTACGACGAAGTGAAGAGAGGCGAACAGATGCATTTGAAATGTGGATATGGAGAAGAATGGAACGTGTGTAGTAGACAGACAGAATAAGAAATTAAGTTTTCACTCGAAAGAGTGGGTGAAGAAAGAATGATATTAAAACTGATCAGGAAGAGGTAAAGGAATTGGCTGGGTCGGCTCGACAGCGGTCTGTTGTGAACTCCGAATTATGGGATGAATGAGGTGTACCAGCCCACTGCCCACATGAGACCTCTCACCCGCTCACTCATCCTAACACCCCCACACCTTATACTCATACCGCCAAGGTGACCAATTAACATAGGATCCATTCTAAGGTGTCGAAGTGCTCTCGGAAGTGCTCTTAAGGAATGAATCCTGGCACAGATACTACGAAAGGCTCAGATCCCAGAGAGACTGTTTCGGAGACGACGCCCCTCCTGCAAGCTGACAAAGACATGCGTCATTATCTGAATATAGTCATGACCTGAATATATGAGATGATTAAGATGAATGGTACGATATGAAATCTAAATTCTTCTTCTACAGGGAAGAGAAAGGGAAATGGACCGTGGCAATGAAATTTCTAACTCGACATTTGCCTAAGTAGCTGTGGAAAACCGCGGAAAAATCACAGCCAGTTTGGTCGGTTTGAGGACTTGAATCGTGGACCTCACGAATGCGAGTCCAGTGCTTAACGCATGAATAATTTTGCTCGGTTAAATCACACTACAGTTCGTATCCCAGGGAGCTGCATATGACAAATTACAATATGCGCACAGAACATTAATTTTCCGGCAATTTTATTATGCAGACTGTGTTTCTTCTTTATTTCTTCCACACTCAATATTACATTGCAAAATAAAATATCATTCAATGCTCAAGAATCCAGTACGTATCGAAGTCACCCTTATGCTATTCGTCTTCTTACGTACATTTTTTAGTGAATCTCTCCCTCACCTCTCAATTTTCCCAGCTGACACCCTCTGTATATCGACTTTGAAGAACTTTCGTTACTCGCTCCCCTTGCAGGATGATCAAGCTTATATGGGAATCTACCCCTCTCAGACCTCGACAGATTTATCCCGAGCTTTATGAATCCCTCCTCTTACTAATCAGTAACGAGTCTTCTCTTCCACACAGGCAATTGATACGATTTCTCACTTCCTCCAGAAAACTATAAGACTGTAAGACTTCAACGACTCGAAACTGTTCACAAAACCTTGACAATTTCATTCCGCTAACGTCTCCTCTTAGAAAGGAATGAAGTTCGATTCCTAGCTGGTCTTTTAGTGCAGAATGGACCTCTTCGAATAGTTTCTTTCCCCTTCTTGCTACACAGTACTCAAACAAGAACGTTTATTTTTATCTGCGGCCTTTGATTGGAGCCGGAAATAATGATTTATCCATAATATCGGTATTGAAAAAGTAAATAGGGAAACCTCGGTTCTCAAGTTGCCGTTGAATAACTTTATGTAATGTACTGGAATATCAATGTTTTGAATTTTTATTAAATTCGCGCATGGAACAACTCTTCACGTTTGCTTTGCGCGACATATCGTATCTCTAAAATCGTTCCATAATGTCTGACAAGCGACGTAAACATTTCCGGCAAACGAAGGGAGAGGGATAATTGCTATTGAACAAATGGCAGAAGACTAATTCCAGACTTACGTTTAAGTTGGGCGGTCTGAAGCGTTCTACAACTACAGTACTGTTTACCTGTCTCACGCACCGTTTCCGCATAACTGATGAATGGTTTTCTCACCTGTAATGAAAGAAAAAAATCATATATGTAAAACAAAGCAAGAGTACATTATATAAATAGAAATGAAGAAGCAGATCAGGCCACCAAAGAAGCCACACCCCATTCAAACATGAACACAAATGAAGAGTCCACTGCAAGAATGATGGATGTCACTTTCTTGTCGAAAATGAACCAAGACTGTCAATGCATAGCTTAAGACATATAGAATGTACACAGAGACTTATATGGTATTAACACTGATAGTCATTGTCCAGTAATGATCGGAAAATCACAGTTAAGCTTTGAGCGCTAAGCATTTCAAACTTTCAATTGCTTCTCCTGTAAAATGTATTCCAAATGACATCCATCATTCTTGCAGTGAACTCTTCAAATATTATGATCCAATAAAACATAAAAAAGGATACTTCCAGCAAAAATGAAACGATATTTGGGCTTCTTCTCTGAACAATAAAACTCCATTACACAAGATTAAATTCTTAACTCATTTTTTAAATAGATGAGAGCAATTTCTTACCCTTTAAATCAGAAGTGGCCACACAAAACTAACTCATTATAATGTTTTGTTTAAAGACATCCTCCAGAATGTTTACCAGCATTACCAGTAAGTACATCATCGAGTGTAACTCTTCACGATAACTGAAGAAAACTCTTAAATATCTCTTCAGAACTGTCAAACGCACTGAATGACTATACTGTTTTCGCTGTAATGTAAACATAAGCACGTTGCTGTCATACCCGTGATTGGCTCCTAATCGAAACACTCACATGACGCAGGAAAATATAGTTCGTATTTGGAAACCATAATCTTGCATTATTTGAAAATAAAAAATTGAATTCTAATTGTTAAATACGATGAAACATTTAACTTCACTCACGTGTAAAACGCTATGTAAAAGAAAAACTACTTTTATATTTTGTTATGTACTATGAACGCGGATGAATACCAACAGTAATACCGAGGTAGTCTGTTCTTGTAACAAGCTGGCGTCACTTGAACTCGTAGTTGATCACGTAAGCACATAGTATTGAAGTATGGCTTTTGCATCCTCAACTGTCCATTGTGAAGACATAAGATTTAAAAATAATTTAATTACAGTAAATATAAATTAAATGTTCCCTAAGCAAGCGAATGCATAGTAGTGAGGTTAGATCTACTTGACGAGTAACGGGAAATGTTTAACATGAAACAGAATGTATAACAGTAGGCGGGAACACGTACTGAGAATCTATGGTGCCAAACAGTGGCCAATTATTTTATTTTATTTTATTGGGTTATTTTACGACGCTGTATCAACATCTAGGTTATTTAGCGTCTGAATGAAATGAAGGTGATAATGCCGGTGAAATGAGTCCGGGGTCCAGCACCGAAAGTTACCCAGCATTTGCTCGTATTGGGTTGAGTGAAAACCCCAGAAAAAAACCTCAACCAGGTAACTTGCCCCGACCGGGATTCGAACCCGGGCCACCTGGTTTCGCGGCCAGACGCGCTGACCGTTACTCCACAGGTGTGGACAACAGTGGCCAATGAAGCCTCATTTCACTCACGTGCTATTCTTTACATTAGGATTTTTCTTACAACGAAAAGATTATAACTCTAGTTCTTGTGTGAAATTACCTTAACTTTTTCGAAGCCATAGACTAGTATGATATGTAAACTGGACATCTCATACTAAATAGAAAGGTACTGTACTGTGTAATGAAATACACATATTAGTCAATTAGTACAAAAGTGTTGTAATGTGCACTAGAATATACAAATCACATGTAAAATTGGTGTACTTTTTTGTAGGTTATTTTACGACGCTGTATCAACATCTCAGGTTATTTAGCGTCTGAATGAAGTGAAGGTGATAATGCCGGTGAAATGAGTCTGGGGTCCAGCAGCGCTAGTTGCCCAGCATTTGCTCATATTGGGTTGAGGGAAAATCCCGGAAAAAACCTCAACGAGGTAACTTGCCCCGACCGGGATTCGAACCCGGGCCACCTGGTTTCGCGGCCAGACGCGCTAACCGTTACTCCACAGGTGTGGACAAAATTGGTGTAATTAATGTGCTGAATATGTTACACTCATATGAAATGTAAAAAAAAAGTGTACAAAACTGTAGTAAACTAGTTGCTACAAGATCATGAAGTCAGGCGAATATACATAAGTCATAAGTATCAAAATTAAATAAATAAATAAAGACTGCATTAACGAGGAATTTGTTTACTATATAAAATTACTTAATATTTACATTACACTCTATTGTCCACACCTGTGGAGTAACGGTCAGCGTGTCTGGCCGCGAAACCAGGTGGCCCGGGTTCGAATCCCGGTAGGGGCAAGTTACCTGGTTGAGGTTTTTCCGGGATTTTCCCTCAACCCAATACGAGCAAATGCTGGATAACTTTCGGTGTTGGACCCCGGACTCATTTCACCGGTATTAACACCTTCATTTCATTCAGACGCTAAATAACCTGAGATGTTGATACAGCGTCGTAAAATAACCCAATAAATAAATACATTATAGGCCTACTGCAGCATAATATAAAATGAAAGTAAATTTACAGGCAGATAGGCTACTCTTACTCTTAAATGTTGAAACTGAATTACGTATTTTTATCACATAGTAAAGGATTTACGAACATTCAACAATTTATTAAGTTTTCATGAAATTATTTTTTATTTACCTACATTAAAGAGCGTTCATTTCTGAGAAATTTTTGTATATAAACTTTTATATATTCCGACAATATTTGTATTCAATAAATATGCTTATTCTAATCGTGGCGCCTTAACGAACAATGAGTAGGGGTGTGATTTTATGCTGTGAGTATTAGAACCTATGACAAAATAAAATGTAGGCCTAATTACATTTTCACAAAATTAGAAAGGCTTATAGATGTGCTTAATAGACGTACTCCGAAGCTGAGATAAGCAGACTTACTAAAAGCTTTACCAACAACCAAAAATGTATTTAAAAATAGGCTTAAGGACTTTACTAATAGACGGTAATTATACACAGTATTTAAAGGGTGTAAATTATATGTTGTTATTGAAGTGTTCTATCAGTGAAGAATTATGTTGTGTCAGTGAAGTGTGTAGTGTAAGTGAAACGTGTTCCTGTCAGTGAAGCTTTATAGTTTATAGTGGCGGTGCAAAGTATTTGAACAGTGAAATGTTTTTGAAGTGTTAGTGAAATCAGGATAGAATCAGTGAAATGTGTCGTAGTTCCAGTGCAGTGAGTGAGTTGACAGCGAAATGAGTGTAATGTTGAAAGGTACTTGTGCAGATATGAACATATCATACTCGTGGGTTTTAGTTCTGTCTTAGGTTTAAGATACAAATTAGATTTATTTCAAATGTTATTTTAAGTGATCGTTTCATTTAATTTATGATATTCCCTGTTGTTATTATTATTATTATTATTAATTATTGTTAGTATTAATTATTATATTAGTATTATTATTAATTGTATTTTTAATTAATAGGTTTATTATTGTCATTATTGAGTGTAATTAGTTGCCACTGCCACCGGGTATATACCCATTGCAGTGTGAATACATACATACATACATACATACATACATACATACATACATACATACATACATACATACATACATAAAGCAAAGCAGCAGTACTCCGCCACGCGGCATTTGTCTCTTTCCAGATTGCTTCAGCACAAACTGCTGTATTAGTACCAAGGCCCTCAGGCCAATATCCTGCTACGTCTTTTTTCTTGGTGGTGTTACCATGTAACGAAAAAGTATGGGGCACTTAAAGTAGATTAATCCGTTACATAAAGAGCTTTTTTTATTTTATTCATAATGTGCTAACAGAGCAGATTGAAGCTCAAAGACGATTTAGAGAAAGATCCTCTGTTTACAAAGTCTAGAACACATTTTCAGAAACTGCTTAATAAATTTCATGAGGCACAGTGTGTGACAAGAAGCCTAGATATCAGCGTAGAGCTCTCACAGAAAAATGTTTGGATGGCATTGTTTATATTATTTTTATTTCATTATTTATTTATTTATTTAATCTGACAGGATTAAGGCCATAAGGTCTTCTTTCCATTCCACCAGATAGCACATATAAATACAAAAAAGAAATACAGACGCTGGTGAAAATAATACAAATAAAATTAAAGTCCTATAGAGGGTCAACAGGGTCAAAAAACACTATAGAGCTCTCATCGAGCTAATACAAGAAAAACAGAGATAGCAATGATGATAGTGATAACCGATAATAATAATAATAATAATAATAATAATAATAATAATAATAATAATAATAATAGATACATTACATATTAATTGTCAATTTTACAACAGCATAGTTACAATATTTACTATATGTCATGGGTTAAGCCGAAGTTGCGCAACCTGACAGATGTTCAACAAGCAATTCCATGAACTAGAATGTAATTTTGTAATTTAAATTTGAATTTTGATATTGTCCGACAGTCTCTCACATGGTCATGGAGAGAATTCCAGAGGCGTGGAATCGATATGCTGAAAGATGATGAATAGAAGGATGTTCTGTGCAGAGGAATAGAGAGAAGGTACATGTTCCGGGTTCGAGGTAGTGAAAGGTAAACAAAACGAGATGCTAGGTAAGAGGGTGTGGAGGTTTGGATGATTTTAAATAGTAATAAGAGAGAGTTGAAGAATCTTCTTTCTTTAAGTGGACTCCAAGACAACAATTCTAGTGACGGTGTTACATGATCGAATTTCTTACCGCCTAGAAAATAATCCCAGAGTTTCATTTCTGATTCTGTCGCATTAGCCTAAATGGGAATTTCTTTTGGTTTTTACGCAAAGACACGAAACTTTTGAAAATAAAATCATACGAAATTATACCACAGAAACTACTGGGTGTTCATTTCAAAGTGTGTCATGACGTCACTGTTGTGAGTCAGCGATTTAAAGCGAGTTTCATCTTTTATGTCAGAGAAGTTGCCTATTATTCAAGGCGTTCAATCTGAACTTGAGAAAGTGTACGGTATAACTTGAACGTCGTAGCAACAGATGGCGGTCTGTACGGTCTGTGTGCTACCATAACCTCTTTCGAACTGTGTTTTGCGCCGGCAAGTCGTACGCAGGATATTTGTTATCATCGGTTGCGTACGGCAACATTCCATAACAAAAATCAAATGTTCCGTGTTCATGTTGACCGTCCAAGTTAATTTCAACAAATACGTAAGTAATCGTCTTAACCCTCTCGCCACATCCCGACAGTAAGAAAAAAACTCACCTCAGTACGTGTTTCCAAACAGTTCACATTCCTGCCACTACCGGCGTTACCATACGTATCGGTACGTACTCTTCAGAATGAACGCCGTACTTGCTAGGCAACTTCTCTGGCACTTAGGTAGTACTCCTCTGCGGAAGTATAGGAAGATTGAATTCTCTAGGCATACAGCGAGCCATGACATACTTTGAACTGAACACGCAGTACTAGAACTCTGTGATCTGACTCAGGGAGAATTTAAAAGACAGAAAATATACAAATCGATACCTCACACCTTTGAATAGGCCTATGTAAGAAAGATCAAGCGTAAATGTACTACCTCCATTTCTCGAAAAGGTGGTATGAGATTCCTCACGGAGTAATAAATTCACTTGGAAAAGCATTAAAGCAATTCGAAGCCATATTACAGTTTTAAATTAAAAGGACCAAAAACTAAACTGGGAGATTAAATTGTGCACGTGATTTTCAGGGAACAAAGTATTTATGTGGACATAAAATAAAGATGTAAATGAATGGACGAATATTCTGTGGGAATAGGGGGAAAAAAAAGGACAGAAATTTAAAGTCGATAAAATATGCAGGTGGACGAAATGCATGTGGACTTGCCCCCATGGGAATCAAAGCTTCTATGAACGGAGATTTTCCTCGTACTACGCGTAATTATGAATAATACGAAACTTTGAGTTAGTAGTATATTTACATAAACATTTTATATATTATTTCTCTGAATTTAAGCAGAAATGTAAAAGGAAGTCGTCGAAATAATGTATGCTGATCATTTAGAACACAACTCTCTTCCATTCAAAGCTGAATTAGTGTAAGGTTTGGATTAGTTTTCCATTCCCTAAGGAAATATTAATATACATGAAGAGAGTCCTGTGTACTTCTATTTCGTGGAAATAAACTCATCATTTTTTTAATGATGAAGGATTTTGAATTTACGAACAGGAAGGTATGTTACACAGCAATTGCACTCCGCTCGACACAATTTATATAAAATAGCAAATTTATTGTTACCGCATACAGTAGGCCTATGTGAAATTGAATGGTTAAGTATAAGACAGCACAGGCATTTAGATTGTACCAATATATTTTGTTTCATAAAATTTTGTGCGTTTTTCTGAACTATTATATAATACATACGATAAAATGGGGAACATTAGTAGGTTGTTTAATGTTTTTTTTTTTTTCCAAATCCACTATAAGAATTCCTATTATAAAGCAATTAAATATAGCATTAAAACCTTCCCCTGACTTTCTAATTCATTAATTCCCTTCCATTTCTTTTAACAATTATTTTTTAACTTGCCAATGTTACACAGTACACGGTTAACTTTGGCAGGTTCAGTTCAAAGGCTTACTTGAACAATAATGAGTTTAGTAGAGATAGCTTTGGCACCTAAATACGTTTTCAAAAATATATTTAATAATTTGACTAATTGAGCGTTCACAATCAGTAAGTTATACAGTATATATATATATATATATATATATATATATATATATATATATATATATCCAATGACAATACTGAAGTCATTACAATATTACAACTATTTAAAAAAATGGACACAAAGTTTAATTGCAAATTTGAAGTCTAAAAGTATTTGTGATCGAAATTTTACCTTCGCAATGTTTTTTTGTACTCTTATCTTAAACCAAGAGTGAAATGATGGTTTACCTTCACATATACCGGAAATAATATATAGGCTATATCTATTTTTGCACGATCGTGTTTTTGTTATATTTACAGCTATTGTTGTTAGGCCTTGAAAGTTAGAATTCCCACACAGAAACTTGTTGCTAGGAAAGCAATTCTTCATAACATAGAACTATACTAAAACAGACCCATTACAGTGCAGTTATTGTTTCGCTTTTTGCTCATTTTTAAAACTTTTCCTCGATTTTGTAAAAACACTCAACCTTCTATCTTAATACAGGTTACTAGTCACATAGTTTTTAAGTCACACCATGAAATACAAGTCGAACATAAAAAATGAACGTTTTACCATGAAAATTCTGAAAGGTTTGATTTATATAACTTATTTGTAAGTGATCCTTATAATCACAGCCATACTTATATAAATAGAACTACTTTAAAAATTACAATTTTTCAGACTTCCATAGGACTTCATGTAGACCTACATATTAGGGTGGAGTGAAGATATGAAGTTTATGGAATCAGAATGTAATACCAGAGAAAAGTTGTGGTTTGATATCATAAAGAACAGTATAAAATATTTTTTCTCTAGCTTAATATTTAGAGGTGCCCCAAGAGTACCATATTTTGAAATTTTCACAGAATTTGAAGGTTCAGATTTTTAGTGAGAGAACATTCTCCAGTGGTTTAATCTGAACAGGATACCAGGAAAATACTTCAAAAATACATGTTAAAAGACTCTGCATATTTTTGGCCCCCTGTTATTTAATTTTTAAATGTCACAGAAACCTCAATTTATAAGAAAATTGGGCATAATCACAAAACTCTTAGGTATGGTGTAATTAATATAATTCACGAAAATTCATTCTTCTTATTTTGCAGGGTGTTTAAATCAGAACAATGTCTCTAATTAAGACAAGAAATCTGACCTTCTGCCCTGTATTCGGAGGGGCTGAACCCATCACTAGTACCTAACTATCATGACGTAATGAAATATTATCTATGGTCAAATATGAATTAAAACCTGACTTAAAATCAAGAGAATTTACTGTTGGTGAGATTTCAGAAAAACTTGGTATGAAAAGTAAGAAAATCTGGTTAAGGATATCTATTCCGACAGTCAGTCATACAAAAATAGTACAACTGGTTCGTGCTTACCATGATGAATGCAGAAAAATACTGTACACTTCAACCCCAATTTAGAGTCTTCCAAATAAAGTTTAAATATGTCAGGGGTCATCAGCACAGAGCACGCTGGGGCTAGTCTCTCTTAACCGCGGAAAACGCAGTGCACTAGGGTGCACTTCGTAGCTGTTAGCGGGTATGCTCTCTATCTCTCCCTATTGCACGACAGTGCACACGGGACAGCACCGCGTACCCTTTGCACATTTCAGCGAGTGCTGACGACCACTGAAATATGTGATCTTACAGCAATCCACTAGCTATATAATGAAAAATAAAATAATAGGACGAATATAGAAAAGGGCAAAAAAAATTATGATTTTAAGAAACTTCAAAGTCCTTAGGGAACCTCAAAATTCAATATAGAGACTCCATATTTTTTCACATTTCTAAGTTAAGTGAAAAGGCTGATTTTTGCAACTATTACGTTTAGAAAAAAAAAGATAAAAAACAATTTCATGTATAGATTCACTCCACCCTACTATTCATCCCCTTCAGTGGCCGTAGAAATCTGCACACTAAAAATTTGTGTACCAGAATCTAACTTCGTGTAGTGTTGTAAAAGCAGACATTTAGTTGAATAAGTTACGACAGGGCCACTAAATGGCGTGGTACACACTAAAAATTTACTTGCGGGGGATGTTAGCAGATGTAATTTTGTAGAGTAGAAAGGGGTTGTTCGAACTATACCCACGTGAGCAGAATTATGCTGGCAACATAACAGAATAGTGCGCCCTCGGACTCCTTTATGCACGGTCCTGCAACATGATTATATCACAGCCTGACATTCAATATGACATGCGGAGGTTACTGCTTGTCACCCTCGTGTAAACTATTCAGCCCGCTGTTAAGCGGCCGTGTACCAGAGAGAGAGCTGAATTGAACCACGGCTAATGTATCTGCCTCCCTAACATATATGTGTATACGCATAACCATTACATGTACGTGAATAAATGCGTCAGAGCACTACAAGACCCTTCACTGGCACAGAGGTTGTAGGCCTACCGGTTCCTTCTGTTTCAGCAGACCATTACGTACGCACGAAAGTACTTCGGTTCATTTCCAAAATAAATTGTATGTTTAATTCCAGCACAGTATAAAATCTTATAACTCTAGCCAACTCTGAAGATAACTTACAAAGATAAGTACCAGAGGTCTGCATCGGACGTTTTCGCTCTAGCGCCAAGTAGTTCATAGCATAATCCGATAATTAGCGCACATGCATGGTGGGTAAAATTGTCACGAGCGATAAATCCTCGAATGGTATAAGCCGAGCGTTAGACATTCGTTCTTGTTACAGTGATGAACTGTGTAGTAACATCATATATATCTTTATCATTTCAAAACTTTGCAGCGTTTAACTAACCTCTCCATAGTACAAACACAAAACTTGCTTTAAAATGTAATATAAATGTTGTAGATAAATGTTTTTTTTTTTTTTTTTCACACAGGAGTTATTTTGTTTTTGCCACATCTGATAGATGTTATTGGATGTAAATGTAATTATTATAAACTGAAAACACAATCACGATAATGCAAGAACTGTATCAAGTTTTCTGATAATAATAATAATAATAATAATAATAATAATAATAATAATAATAATAATAATAATAATCTCTAATAATTAGTGTATCAATCTTTGCGTCTGTAACAGTTGTGCAGCATGATTATTCGTTTTATTATATTTTCTGTGACGTTATCTCTGTACTAATATTGTTATTAATCTATTGCTATATCAATAATATTTTGTAAAACGTTTCTACATGGTCGCAGTATATAGGCGGAACACTAGGTATGGTCCTATCATATTACATATGTGGTAAATCAAATATTGAATAATTATTAATTAGCAACAATAACTGTATATCGAAGTTTTTCAAACTATTTTATTTATAACTTCATGTTCCTGTTTTGGTACGTTCCATTGACTGTTCCATTAAACGTTTGCCATAAACGCAGAAAATAAAGCCTTTTTTTTTACCGTGTGATCAAAACATATGTGTATTTTATCTGTCGCTTTCCATACAAGATAAGACATGTCGGTGAGATGACCTTGTACTGTGCTTCTATTTATTACGAGCGTATCACGACCGATCGTATCTCACTCAAGGGTGCGACACTCGACCGAGTTCAAGCGAGCGGTTTAACTCCAATGCAGCACTCTGCGAAGTATACTATAATACATCTGCATTTGTGTCCTAACTGTAACCTGCAGAAATTTTTCAGCATTTCTCCTCATGTCAGTGATTTTTTCTTGAAGTGTAGAATTATATCGTCGGCTTAGAGTGTAAACCTGCTAACCGCCAAAAAGAAAATTTTACAAGGGAGCATAAAACTGAGTTTAAATTAACTCTGGAACTTTTGGACCAAATCCAAAGTACAGGTACAAATGCCACCTATACTCTGGATTTGGTCCTAAAGTTTGAGAGTTAATTTCAACTCAGTTTTTTGCTTCTCTTGTAAAATTTTCTTTTCGGCGGTTAGCAGGTTTACACTCTAAGCCGATGATATTGAACTTCAAAAATAAAACAAGAAATGTCTCAGGACTCAGGAGGTTAAAGTAGCAAAAATTATAACTCATTAACTTTTTAACTTCTTTGCTGTATTAATTCTTGGGAAATTACCTGGACGACTAGTTTCGAAGTGTTGTTCTTCATTGTCAAAAACCTAGCCAATATCCGGCGCAATCTTCTGGTTTCCTGTTGTGGTGGAGTGTGTTCATGATTGTGTCGAAAAGGGTGTGCGTTTTGAAATTGAAATATAATAACTAAAGAAGCCACACTTACAGTACACGAACAAATTATGGATTACTATCGATTAGTAGATATCTTTCAACGCCAGTGTACAAGATAAGGGCCACTGAGCATAAAACAAGAAATGTCTCAGGACTCAGGAAGTTAAAGTAGCAAAAATTATAACTCATTAACTTTTCAACTTCTTTACTTGATTAATTCTTAGGAAATTACCTGGACGAATAGTTTCTAAATGTTGTTCTTTACTGTTCAAAGCCTAGTGAAGATCCCGCGCTATCTTCTGGTTTCCTGTTGTGGTGGAGTGTGTTCATGATTGTGTCGAAAAGGGTGTGTGTTTTGAAATTGAAATTTAATAACTAAAGAAGCCACACTTACACGAACAAATTATGGATTACTATCGATTAGTAGGTATCTTTCAACGCCAGTGTACAAGATAAGGGCCACTGAGCATAAAACAAGAAATGTCTCAGGACTCAGGAGGTTAAAGTATCAAAAATTATAACTCATTAACTCTTCAACTTCTTTACTGTATTAATTCTTAGGAAATTATCTGGACGACTAGATTCGAAGTGTTGTTCTTCACTGTTCATAGCCTAGTGAAGATCCCGCGCTATCTTCTGGTTTCCTGTTGTGGTGGAGTGTGTTCATGATTGTGTCGAAAAGGGTGTGTGTTTTGAAATTGAAATTTAAAAACTAGAGAAGCCACACTTACACGAACAAATTGTGGATTACTATTGATTAGTAGGTATCTTTCAACGCTAGTGTACAAGATAATGGCCTTTGAGCAGAAAACCAGAAATGTCTCAGGACTCAGGAAGTTAAAGTATCAAAAATTATAACTCATTAACTCTTCAACTTCTTTACTGTATTAATTCTTAGGAAATTACCTGGACGACTAGTTTCGAAGTGTTGTTCTTCACTGTTCACAGCCTAGTGAAGATCCCGCGCTATCTTCTGGTTTCCTGTTGTGGTGGAGTGTGTTCATGATTGTGTCGAAAAGGGTGTGTGTTGTGAAATCGAAATATAATAACTAGAGAAACCACACTTACACGAAAAAATTATGGATTACTATCGATTAGTAGGTATCTTTCAACGCCAGTGCACAAGATAAGGGCCGCTGGGCTCCTACGGAAGGGAAAATCTCTATTTCTCTTCTAGGAAGTGACTTTTCAACTAGAACCACTACCGCTAGTGCCACAGCGAAGAGCCCTGAAGCTATCGAAATGAATAATGTTGTGATCTATCGAATACGTATTTGTTCAGCATGAATGACAAGTAATAGATGCAATTGTCTCTCGTACAGCCCCGTATAGACCACGCTCTAGGCGAGTCCCACCCCTCCCAAACTGCGCTGCTTGCGGGCCAGGGATAAAATGGAATTACCACAGGCTGTGGTAATTATTGTTGTTTAACTAGCAGCGCCATAAAAAATGTAGCATGTGCACAGTGAACTACAATTACAACGGCTGGAGACCACCAATTATTCAGTAATACACTGCTGCGCCCTGCTGATGTGAGGAATTAAATGTGGTACGGCCCCCTCGGGCGCCGTGATTATGTTTGATTTAGTCAGAAATCGCTATCCGTTGTTAAATTGAGTGAATTATGTTGACAACGGTGTCCCATATTGTTTCGTCAACAACATCCTAGAAAACAACACGTTAGAAACCAGTCCGATACCAATAATGCATTTCAGTTGCAGATTCAAAACAGGGACGACAGAATATGGGAATAATGCAGAAGCACAGAACGCATTTATATAAGCTTATTGTTCTAGAAAACGTTAACAATTTTTTATGTAATGTAGAGTTGAAGTGTCCATAGTATGAGTATGAAAATGCACGGGAAGCGAGGATGTAGAGATGTCTTGCTTTCTGCAAATGCGCACTAAGTTATATCCTAAGTACCGGTATGTACATGAATGCGTGTATGCACGTACTTATGTATGTCATTAATTTCAAGAGGCTATTCATGCAAAAGTTTTAATACAATTTTGCTCGTTTTTGCTTCCTTTTCCAGAAAAAAATTATTTATATGAAATATTTCGCAGCGTGTTTTGAGAAAGCCGTTAATTTAATTCCCAAAAATTCAGTCAATTTAAGAGAGCAGTGTATTATGATAATAAAGGATTGAAATAATTTTAGTTTTGTCCTTTAAATATGCAGAAATTTTATCCTAACAAATATAAAATTGATATTCTGAAGTATAATTTATTATTTACTTAAAACTTATTAAATTATGCTTATATCTCCATTAAAGTAGTTCATTCTCTACAGTTTCAATGCCTACAGAATTTGAATCAATTTGAACGGTATATAAAATTGAAAACAAATATTTAAATACGGAATACTTTATAAATTTTACAGGAAAAAGAGTTCGTCCAAAGGACTGGACTCGGGAAGAGAACCCAAAACGCTCATTGCATTTCCGCGTTGAATTGCAATACTTAAGCGTAGAATTTTAAAATATTATTTATTCTGATCAAATTTCTGCACATTTAAAGGACAAAACTGAAATTCTTTCAATCATTTATTATCATAATACACTGCTCTCTTAAATCGACTGAACATATTCGGAATTTAGTTAAAGGCTTTCCCAAAACATACTGTGAAATGTTTCATTTTTTTTCTCAAAAAGAAAGGAAAGCGATTAAAATTGTATGAAACTTTTTTGTTTGAAATATCTCAAAGAATATCCCCCTGAAATTAATGACATTTCTTACGTTTCATTCTGTATATTCATGTATATGCGCATGTAAATATTGTATCCAGGCCTACGCATGTATTCTGGTAATGTGGAAGAGAAGGCCTGATATTTTTAACTTTACCAGGTTAAATAAATAAATGAATAAATGAGTAAATAAATAAATAAATGCATAAATAGGCCTACATAAATACATAAATAAATAAATACATACATAAATATAGTACATTATGCAACGAGCCTATAATGGTAGTAATTAAGACGCGAGTATGTTTATGAAACAGCGCAAGCGAGTATCATAATTTTCATACGAGCGTCTTAATTACCATTATCATACGACTTTTTATGCTCGACCATATTTCTAACTTGAAATTATTCAGAAGTATTCATTTTATTCGTATCTCACTGAAGATCGGAAGTGACCTTGTGTATAGCTCGTAAATTGTGAGATGTGCGCAGACGCGAAAGTATTGATTTTTTCCGAGGAACAATAATGTCATTGACCTTGATGTAATCTAGAGAATACCATGAACTAATTTTGATATAACCTTGAAATTGATTTAGACATTGAAAAACGAGATGACAAATTGAATTTATTTGAATATTATTTACAATTAACGCTAATTATTATAGTAACAGAACATAACCTTCTGCGACAGTATTGGATTTCCAGACTCCGTGACGTATCCCTCATTGTCTTTCGATTGCATATCCGAGAATAATCGAAAACCTGAACTTTAATGAATAGGTGTACTTTAATGACATGCATTAAAGGACTGCTACCAGGTGTATAATTACTACATTTCGGCATGGTCGAGCATAAAATAAATAAGCGCATGTGTGTATGCATGTATATATGTAGGACTATGCGTGCTTGTATGTATGTATGTATGTATGTATGTATGTATGTACCTCCCCTATAGTACCCCAATTCATCTTCATTATCATCATCATCATCATAGCATCATCATCCATTTATTGAGAGTGTAATGTAAAGTCACCGCTTGTGGTAGTCTAGATCAATGGTTCCCAAAGTGAGGGTCGTGTAAGAAGCTGAGGAGGGTCGCGAGATGATTTACAAAATAAGGCAGAAAACGTCTTATTAACATATATTTATTTTGTATTTAGAAATGTAAACAACGTTGGACATACGAATAATAAAATGCTTCGGTAGTTATAAAGTAAAAATAATTAATGCAATAAATGTGCCTGTTTTTCAGAAAGTAGCTCCTCAAATCTGGACTCCGTATTCCATAGATATACAATAATATCATTTCCAAGTTCAAGAACATTTCTTGCTTTTGTTTTGATGGTGATCATAGAGAAGAAACTTATTTTGCATAAATACGAGTTTGAAAATATTAGCAAAAATTTAAGAACTATGTACTTTCGCAAACTCGAGCCATTCTTGTGTTCTTTTGATCCAAAACTGGTCCACTTACGCTCTTCGAAAAAAAGAAAAAGTATATTTTAAACATTCCAACAGTAGGCACATATTTCAGTGAGTTTTTCCTCCATATTTTCTGGAATTTTAGCCAATTGAAGGAAAATTTCTAAAAACGGATTGACTATCGATCTCTGATTGTCGTTATTGTTTTGGGTTTATTCCGGAAAATACTCAAAAAGCTGTTGTTTAAAACTGTGGAAATTTAATTACTTACCGACAAAAACGACTCAGTTTTGTCTAATACAAACTTACGTAGCTACATTTTCCACGACTTTGCTAATACACTTGAATGAATCAAATTTCTTTTTTTCAAATGATGTTAATCAGAAATCCGTTGATTTTATCTCCGGCTGTTATTATGTTAATATTTTGACCTTGCAAACTACTTTTCAAAGTATTTAAGTGTTTGAAAATATCAACAAGAAAGGCAAGTTTATGAAACCAAATAGAGTTGGGAAATAGTTTTGCATATTCCGAGTTCTGGTCTTGCATGTACCGGTGTAATAAAAGTTCTGTTCCTAACTGTGAAACTATTTTCAACACATTACACCCACGAAAGCCGTCTTACTTCCGTGTGATGAATATTTTCATATAACGAATCCATGCTTCCACAAATTCAGCTGAAAATACGAGTTTGTACAGGTCTTCCTTATATGAAATTTAGCATTTTATATTGAACTATTACCACAGCACCATGTATAAATTACAAAACGTATTTGGTTTACTTAATATTTACCTGCAGAAAAGTATATTCTATTATCCATGTGCTAAAAAGGGTAAATATTCATCTTCCCTCTTGCTTAAAAAAGTCCCTTGTGCAGACGCTTGTATTTCCCTATTTTGACTATGCTGACATTTTACTGACTGACGTCTTCAGCGACAACAAAACGAAACTTCAACGTGCTCATAATTTGTGTGTACGTTTTGTAAGCAATGGTCGTAAATATCATCATATTACCCCATCCCTGGAAACAGTAGGTTTGCTGAAACTAGATAAGAAAAGAAATTTACATTCACTTCTCCTTCTCTTCGAAATCTTGAACTCTTCTATTCCTTCGTACCTGTCGTCTCGCTTCATGTACCTTTCTTCCCACCACAATTTGAACACACGCTCTCGCCATGAAACAATATTAACAATACCATCCAATCGCACCTCCTCATACTCATCCTCTTTCACACTAGCCCTGCCAAGACTCTGGAATTCGTTACCTGCTAGCATCAGGGACTGTCGAAATAAAATTGAATTCAAACGCAAACTTACTAGGCACTTGGTCAGTAATTGAGACTCGTTCAGACATGGTTTCTTGTAAATAGTTCTCTTAATCTATCACAAAATATTTCAATATGTGGTAATTTCATCACTATAGAATTTTGTTATTCTAGGTTTAATTTGTAATTCAGTAAATACAAAAATGTTCTTTGTTACAACTTCTATGATAAATTGTCTAGCTTTCATT
This sequence comes from Periplaneta americana, assembly GCA_025594305.2. Classification (NCBI taxonomy): domain Eukaryota; kingdom Metazoa; phylum Arthropoda; class Insecta; order Blattodea; family Blattidae; genus Periplaneta; species Periplaneta americana. Next base: position 97,415,971 of record JAJSOF020000027.1, on the reverse strand, counting down.
AATCAGGTAATCTTGTCGTACTTTAATTTTTATTGTAATTGTAAATTTAATGTTAATTGTAATTTTATTCTTCATATTATAGTTGTAATCCCCTGGTAGAGGGGCAGAGAAGGCCTTATGGCCTTATATCTATCAGGTTAAATACTACTAATATTACTACTAATATTTCGTGTCATTATTGCGCCATATACACCTACTTCTATTTTAGTCGTTCGTAGAAAATTATCGTTACTTTCGATTTTACTAGGATTTGTATTTTTTTAATGGGGTTAAGTACCGGTACGGTAGTGGAGGGGGTGATGTCACAAAGGAAGTCTTGACCAAAAGTAGGTCGCGCCTTCAAAACGTTTGGGAACCACTGCTCTAGATAATCTCTGACGTAATAAGTGATTATGCTCCCTGGAGGTAGTGACATCTATGAGTCACGATTGTAGAGGCGAATAACGGCAAGTTAAGCGCCTTACCATTGCAAAAAAAATGTATGCATGTATAGGCTACGTTTCTATCGAGGTCTTACCCCTTGCTCATTAGTTTAGCTCAGCGTTTCTCAAACTATGGTCCGCGGACCGCCTGTGGTCCTCGAGGTCTGTCCTTGTAGTCCTTCGAAAAAGACAGAAGAAAAAATAAAATTCAAAGGAACTGCGTATCACACTATAGCTTAAAATCTCAGAGTTTGTAAATGACACATGGCAATCGAATTTCACTTTTCCTCCCAGTACTGACATTTTATGAAATTTATTACCCTACCCGTCTATCGACTTCCCACTCTACTCTCAGCAACTAAAGAGGGATTTAAAGCACTATATACGTGGTGTTTCTCGACATCTTTTCCCTGCACATCTGGCGCCGCGCCTGTAACCCAGCCAGGGACCACCCGAATTCTTAACCGAGGACCAAAGTACCGAACCTTAATGCAATTTTAAAATATAAGTGTACTGGCATTAAAATATGCTACGAAAATGATAAATTTGCTTTCGAAGGGAACAAGAGTAAGGCGGTCCGCGGAACTGTTGTGACTTTAAAAAGTGGTCCCCACTTCAAAAAGTTTGAGAAATGCTGGTTTAGCTCATTTAACCTTACATTAGACAGACATTGGGTAGGATTCTCGTGATATGGATCAACACGATGCCGGGAGAAATACCTAATAGCATTTCTACATTTAACTCTCAAGACTGCTTAGCTATACTGTGTCATAGGCAATGCTTTGTTTCAAACGAAGCGTTGTGTAGCCTTCGCACAGGTGAATCAACTCTCACGAGGCAAGAAAATTTGCTGGCTTCCTTCGGTCTATTCTAAGTCTGTATACGTTTGCTAAGTACAGTTAAGTACTTCGTGGACATTACTTCTGAACCCGGATGGTAGAAGTTGCAGAGAAGGCTTATCTCACGTGTCCGGGCTTGTAATCCCGCTAAGCCGTCTACAATTGTATACACAGCACGACGCCAGATTTCACTTGTATAAAAATACTATTTAAAATTAATCTTATGTCACGACTCCGGGAGCTGAAAGATAATCATCCGGCTTAGATGACTAATATTATGATAAAGAAGAGCCTTTACATGCCGAAACTTGAGACCAACCTGCAGCATTCTTAGCCTTATAGGAGTCGTTACCAGCTCCTACTCCATTATATGCTAATAGCATACTGCATTCAGTAGTCACTTACGTGTCCCTAAACACTTCTCTCTTCTTTCTTCTCTCTGGAATTGAGCGAGGAGGCAAGACCAACCGCATCTGTTCTCTCACAAGCTAGTGCTTGGAACGATATTTTAAAATCACGATTAACAGCAATGTCATGTCAAGAAAAGGAACTATGATTCTGATTGTGATGGTGTTTGCGCTGATGATTACAACGGTAACAGCTACAATTATCATGACTGTGACAGTGACTGCGATCTTAACTGTGACAACGATTGTGACAGCAACTGCTAAGATTATTGTAAGAATGTTGATTACGATTGTAGGCGGTAACTGAGACGATGATTGTGAAGGTGACTGCGATAAAGATTGTGAGATTGTTACCACATGGGACGAAAATTGTGACCATCACGACACAAAGATTGTGAAATTGTGATCATCACGGGTCGAAGATTGTGAGATTGTGACCATCACGGGACGAAGATTGTGATCATCACGAGACAAAGATTGTGAGATTGTGACAAGCACGGGACGAAGCTTGTGACCACCATGTAACGAAGATTGTGACCACCATGGGACGAAGATTGTGACCACCATGGGACGAAGATTGTGACCATCACGGGACGAAGATTGTGAGATTGTGATCATCACGGGACGAAGATTGCGAGATTGTGATCATCACGGGACGAAGATTGTGAGATTGTGATCATCACGGGACGAAGATTGTGACCATTATGGGACGAAGATTGTGACCACCATGGAACGAAGATTGTGACCACCATGGAACGAAGATTGTGACCACCATGGGACGAAGATTGTGACCATCACGGGACGAAGATTGTGAGATTGTGATCATCACGGGACGAAGATTGTGAGATTATGATCATCACGGGACGAAGTTTGTGAGATTGTGATCATCACGGGACGAAGATTGTGACCATTATGGGACGAAGATTGTGACCATCAAGAGACAAAGATTGCGAGATTGTGACCATTACGGGACGAAGATTGTGAGATTGTGACCATCACGGACAAAGATTGTGAGATTGTGACCATCACGGGACGAAGATTGTGATCATCACGAGACAAAGATTGTGAGATTGTGACAAGCACAGGACGGAGATTGTGACAAGCACAGGACGAAGACTGTGAGATTGTGATCATCACGGGACGAAGATTGTGACCACCATGGAACGAAGATTGTGATCATTACGAGACAAAGATTGTGAGATTGTGACCATCACGGGACGAAGATTGTGACCACCATGGGACGAAGATTGTGACCATCATGGGACGAACATTGTGAAATTGTGACCATTACGGGACGAAGATTGTGAGATTGTGACCATCACGGGACGAAGATTGTGACCACCATGGGACGAAGATTGTGAGATTGTAACCATCACGGGACGAAGATTGAGATTGTGACCATCACGGGACGAAGATTGTGACCATCATGGGACGAAGATTGTGATCATCAAGAGACAAAGATTGTGAGATTGTGACCATCACGGGACGAAGATTGTGACCACCATGGGACGAAGATTGTGACCATCATGGGACGAAGATTGTGAAATTGTGACCATTACGGGACGAAGATTGTGAGATTGTGACCATCATGGGACGAAGATTGTGACCACAATGGGACGAAGATTGTGAGATTGTAACCATCACGGGACGAAGATTGAGATTGTGACCATCACGGGACGAAGATTGTGACCATCATGGGACGAAGATTGTGATCATCAAGAGACAAAGATTGTGAGATTGTGACCATCACGGGACGAAGGTTGTGAGATTGTGACCACCTCGGGACGAAGACTGTGAGCATCACGGGACGAAGATTGAGACCATCACGGGATGAAGATTGTGACCATCATAGGACGGAGATTGTGACCATCACGAGACAAATATTGTGAGATTGTGACCATCATCAGACAAATATTGTGATATTGTGACCATCACCAGACAAATATTGTGATATTGTGACCGTGACTTGGACGATGGTTATAAAATTATGACTGTGAATGCGATGACTATCATGACGGTGACTGCTACGAAACTGCAACGATATAAATGACAATCATAGTGACGATAATTGCAACAGTGACTGCGACGATATTTATAACGATGACTGACGACATTTATTTCGTGTATATGACAGTGACGATTATGATGGTGACTTACGATAACTATTATGACAGCTATTGTGAAGATAAAATGTGACTGACTGCAACGATGTTTATTGGGAACAACTACATATAATCTTTGTGATGGTAAATGAGTTGATTATGACGAGTTGACAATAACGATAACTAGCCAATGACCATAAATTTGAAAACGATTTGGACACTGAAAATGACTACATAAACATAATATTATAACAATAATTTAATTACGACCATTACTCATATCTATGACGACGCTTATGATGACTATAGCCAAAGTTGACTATGACGATGACTATAGCACTGAAAACGATCATGAAGATGACTGTAACACTGAAGGCGATCATGATTATGACCATAGCACTGAAGACGATTATGACGACGATCAGATCACTGAAGACGATCATAACGATGACGAGAGCACTGAAGACGATCATTAGGATGACTGTAGCACTGAAGATGATCATGAAGATGCCATAACACTGAAGGCGATCATGACTATGACCTTAACCTCCTGAGTCCTGAGACATATCTTGTTTTATTTTTAAAGTTCAAAATAATTCTACACCTCAAAAAAAAAAAAAATCACTGACATCAGGAAAAATGTGGGAATAATTCTGCAGGTTACAGTTAGGATAGAAATGCAGGTATATTACACTGCATTTTGCACATACATCTTATATCATAATCATGTATGACGTATGGCATAGTATATTATACTCTCAGGACTCAGGAGAAGAACAGACGATCATGATGATGATGATGATGATGATCATAGCACTGAAGACGATCATGACGATGACTATAGCATCCACACCTGTGGAGTAACGGTCAGCGCGTCTGGCCGCGAAACCAGGTGGTCCGGGTTCGAATCCGGTCGGGGCAAGTTACCTGGTTGAGGTTTTTTCCGGGGTTTTCCCTCAACCCAATACGAGCAAATGCTGGGTAACTTTCGGTGCTGGACCCCAGACTCATTTCACCAGCATTATCACCTTCATTTCATTCAGACGCTAAATAACCTAGATGTTGATACAGCGTCGTAAAATAACCCAATAAAAATGACCAGAGCACTGCCGACTAGCATGACGATGACTATAGAACTGAAGACGATGATACATTGTTACGTAAGAAACTGTTTGAACCTCACTGATATCTTCTCATAATTGAAATATGTTAGGGTGTGAATGATAGAACACAGAGTTCATCTTTGAATGGAAACTTTTTGCAAGACGATCATGTTGATGGTTCTAGCATTTAAGACTATTATGCTCATAGTCTCAGAGCTGAAGGCGATCATAACATTAACCGTAGCCCTGAGATGACGATAACGATACACTTTGCATACTTCCACTCGTTAATGAGCTTTGGAATAATATTCTGTGGAAATTCCACAGATAGTCACAGTATATTTCTATTACAAAAAAGAGTAATTAGAATAATAGTAGGTGCCAAATCTAGGGAATCTTGTAGGACTATTTTCAAAAAACTACAACTAATACCCATGGCTTGTCAGTATATCTTTTCATTAATAATCTTCCTCGTATGTAATCGTGAAAACTTTGTAACTAATTCAACAGTTCATAGCATAAATACACGTCAGAAAAATTACTTTCATACTCCATCGGCAAGTCTATCGTGCTATCAAAAAGGAGTGCGTTATATGGCAGTAAAAATTTTTAATAGCCTCCCTATCGATATAAAAAATGAAACTCAAAACATAAAATGATTTAGGGCCAAATTAAAGAAGCATCTAATTTCTCACGCCTTCTATTCTGTAGGTGAATTCATGACATTCAATAACACTTGATGAAATTGATACTAAAACTGTGTGTTGTATACTATATTGTAAATCTCGACTGTATATATCTCATCTAGACTGTGACTATAAATTAAGACTTTATAATAGTATTACGTTTTTTGACTTGTTCCATATTCTAGCCGTAAGCAATGTATGAATACCATGGAATGTTATTAAATACAATACAATACAATACAATACAATACAATACAATGATCATAACAACACTGAAGACTATTATGAGAAAATATTGATTACCGTATTTGCTCGCGTAATTTGCGCCCCCGCGTATTTTGCACACCCTACTTTTTAAGGGATTATTTTGAACTTTATTTCTGCTCCGTGTATTTTGCGCACACATTTTACGTACATATTTTTTTCAGTGTAGTAGGGATTACGTACATATTTTTTTCAGTGTAGTAGGGATTTTCCTTCCCTACAGTCCATCGTAGGTCATTCACCAGCAACTGAAGTATCTGCTTCAGAAAGAAACCCCAAAGTCCCGCTACTTTAACAATGCTTGTCCTTGGTAGAGGCAAGTTACCGGTATAGAAAATTAGCCCTACCGTAAATACTTACCTATACATATACTAATTGAGATAAACTCAGAACTTACTTACTTACAAATGGCTTTTAAGGAACCCGAAGGTTCATTGCCGCCCTCACATAAACCCGCCATCGGTCCCTATCCTGTGCAAGATTAATCCAGTCTCTATCATCACACCCCACCTCCCTCAAATCCATTTTAATATTACCCTCCCATCTACGTCTCGGCCTCCCTAAAGGTCTTTTTCCCTCCGGTCTCCCAACTAACACTCTATATGCATTTCTGGATTCGCCCATACGTGCTACATGACCTGCCCATCTCAAACGTCTGGATTTTAAGTTCCTAATTATGTTAGGTGAAGAATACAATGCGTGCAGTTCTGTGTTGTGCAACTTTCTCCATTCTCCTGTAACTTCATCCCGCTTAGCCCCAAATATTTTCCTAAGCACCTTATTCTCAAACACCCTTAACCTATGTTCCTCTCTCAAAGTGAGAGTCCAAGTTTCACAACCACACAGAAGAACTGGTAATATAACTGTTTTATAAATTCTTTCAGATTTTTGGACAGCAGACTGGATGATAAGAGCTTCTCAACCGAATAATAACACGCATTTCCCATATTTATTCTGCGTTTAATTTCCTCCCTAGATAAATTCAGAACAGGACCTCTTATTTGAAAAATCCGCATATTTTACGCACCCCAATTTTTCAGTGGCCAAAGTTAATTAAAAAGTGCGCAAATTACGCGAGCAAATACGGTATTACTAATGACTTTTACGATAACCATAACAATGATAATGGTGATAATCAAAGAAAACTATGACGACGATCACTATGTTTATGAGGATTTTCACGGTAACAGTTAAGGTAACTCCCAATTAACATGATGACGATGCTGATGTTGACAGTGCCGATGAGAAATGATTGATATAATGACGACGACTATGAATGACTACTGTCATGACTGCAAGATATATAAATCTGCCGTTTTGTGGCTCCAGCACGCCCACAAGGTGTGACCAGCCGATCAGCGGCCCTCGTCGTGACGCAGAGCGCTTTATTAATTACAAGAGGTCGTGCTGCCAGGAAGCGTCGCGGCGCTGACAGCCTGTAATGTGACGGCTTCATTACAGATTCATGAGCGACTCGCTGCGCTGTTAACACGGCAAAATCTGTACTCAGGTTGTCGTCTGCAGGGACGAACCACAAGACCGTGTCATTTTCCGTTTAACATGAACCATGCCCTCCGGGCTAAGACGCTTTCAGGACAAATGAAAGACTCTCCATGAAACCAGAGTTGAGAGACTGAGTCGGGGTATAGTCCCTCACAGGAGAGTCTTCCACCAGAATTAACTGGGGTTTGAGTCCAAGTAAAATCATCCACATACTAGCGTTTATCTTGTTTCATTGCACTTGAAAGCAGATGTAAAGAAATAAGTGACTGTCAGGAGAATATTGTGAAACAATGATGCAGTCAAACAAATTTTGTGAAGCGAGTTCCTAGTAAGTGGAATAAATACATTATTGTATATATATTTTTATTTATATATATAAATAGAATCATTCAAGATTGGCGACAGACACGACATGGATTTATTCCAATTAATCGAAATTTTCAGCTTGATGCTTTACTTTCGCTGATGATTTAGTTCTCATGGCATCAACTGAAGATGATTTACAATATTCAGTACACAATTTAAATAAGGTCAGTGAAAAATATAACATGGAAATTAATATTGAAAAATCGAAAATCATGTCATTTTGTGGCAAGCAAAATCTGTTTGAATAATAAAATAATAGAAAGAGTAAATACCTTCACTTATCTTGGCTATACACTATCACCTTATGATGAAGTAGATATTGCTGAAAAAATATGTAAATATAATAAAACAATGGGGATCATTAATAAAATCATGAAACCCTCACTAGTACAAAGACACACAAGAATAGGCTTGTATAAAACCTTAGCACAGCCAGTATTAAGCTATGGTAGCGAAGCGTGGACTGTGAAGAATAAAGATGTCAGTAGAATAACAGCAAGTGAGATGAGGTTTATGAGAGCAACAGCTGGATATACTCGCTGGGATCATAAAAAAAATGAGGACCTAATGCAAGAACTTCAAATAGAACCCATTATGCAGTTCATCAGCAAATATCAACTTCAGTGGAAGGGTCATCTCGAACGAATGAATCGATGCAGAATTCCAAAAGCACTGCTTCATTACCATCCATATGGCAAAATATCTCTAGGCCGTCCAAAGAAGAGATGGACTGAAAATTCTAGTTTGAGACCGTAACAGGCCACTTGGCCTAATACTTGTTAGGAAGATGATGATGATGATGATGATGATGATTTTTATTTATATTCTCACTTATTGTAACAACCATGTAGGGGAGACTGTTGTACCTTTAAACAATTTTCACATTTTATTTTTTTTAATTTTGGGAAACGATATTTTTTAAATTAAAAAATACTTTAAATAATTATTGAACATTCTTTTACAACTTCGTGTATATATTTTCCTCTTCTACACATCTACTAAGGATGGAAAAAATAAAATGTAATATGTTCAAAGGTGCAACAGGTTCATGTGCCTTAGAACATACCCTCTTGTAAGTTGGAACACATGTAATATAGGTGTGAATATAGTTGTAAGAACTGACAATCACATTTAAAATGTATTTGCAATCATAAACCAGAGGAGGCTGCTCTGATTGAGATTTTATTTCCTGGAGGAACAATAACTGCTTCAACAGCTTTCTTCAAGGCATCCGGATCAATTGGGGACCTCTTAATTCCAGATTTAGTTCGTGGCATTATCTTAAAATAAAATAAAAACAAAAACCAATAGTATTATGTACCTTGGAACATGTTCCGTGGTACAAGATGTTCTGTGTTCAAAGGTACAAGAGGGTGCACGTTCAATCAAATGTGGCTCCCAAAACTATAGATTCGAATAAATCATGGAAATTAAAATATGTTATTACTCATCAGATGATACGGAACACATTGTACTTAATGTATGGTAACAAATACAATCTGGTTTTATGTTAGATAACATATACCAATGAACGAAATATTTACTTTTGGTACTAAAAAAGATTCTTTCGTTCACAGAACTCACACTTTGCAATAAATCAAATCAAAACTACGACCAGAGCTACTTAGCAGCTTTCTCTACAATCTACTTCAGTTTGAGTCCTCTAGGTAGCAGCAAAAATAAAAAAACCAAAAATGTTCAAAGGTACACTATGCTAAAGGTACAACAGTCTCCCCTATATATAACTCATTAGAAAATGTAAGAGCAAAATTTACATTGCAAAAAAAGCATGTAATATTACATTGTAATGGGGCATGCTGACGAAAAAAATACATACATACATACATACATACATACATACATACATACATACATACGCGTGTTCTGCCGAAGGGCAGGTCTTTCACTGCAAACGCAGCATTATCCAATATTTCCTATTTTCTGCCTTCCTCTTAGTCTCCGCATATGATTCATACGGCCGTATTCATAGACATTCTTAGCGCGGGCTTCCGGTGGATGGTCGGCGAACTAACGTTTTTCGTATTCATAAACCAGTATTAGCGATATGAAATGATATGAATCCTGTACAAGTAATCAGTCGATAGCCGGGGCTAGTTTAGCACGCTCGTAGCGCGGGATAGCGAAATGTCTATGCATATCACCCATATATTTTAATATAGTCTATCATCTGATTTCTTCTGCCCCGAACTCTTCTCCTGTTCACTATTCCTTCCAGTGCATCCTTCAGTAGGCAGTTTCTTCTCAGCCAGTGACCAAACCAGTTCCTTTTCCTCTTTCTGTTCAATTTCAGCATCATTCTTTCTTGACCCAATCTTTCTAACACAGCTTCATTTCTTATTCTGATAAATTAAAATTAATCCTTGTACAAACACTCGTGATGCCACACTTCGACTACTGCGATATTATATTAAGTAACCTAAACGCAAATTTGAGCAGCAGGCTACAACGTGTGCATAATGCGTGCGTCCGTTATATTTGTAATATTCGTAAGTATGATCATGTTTCCCCGTCTTTCCAAACTCTGTCTTGGCTAAGGCTAAGCGATCGACGAGCCCTGCATTCTCTTGTTCTCTTATTTCAAATTCTGCGCACCGCTACCCCAATATATTTGGCTTCTCGTCTTCAAAATTTATCCGCATATCATCAGCTAAGTACAAGATCTCATTATAACAATTTACTCATTATACCCTACCACAAGACATCTTTATATTCTTCATCCCATACAGTTTCAGTTGCTAGAAATTGGAACTCGCTTCCGAGTGATATAAGGGGTTGTTGGACAATAGCTTCATTTAGGTCAAAATTACATAAATTCTTACTTAACAGATGAATTGCTGATTAATATTTGTTACTTATAATGAAACTAACATCTGTCCATTCTTATTATTATTATCTTTAATTTCTCTAAATAGATTTACAAAACCTCTAATGGCAATTACATTAATATTCTCATTATAGAAATAGAAATATATATATTCTCCCTGTAACATAGTCCTAGTAAGCTTATATTAAATTAATTTTCATCATTTTACTAGCTATCTCAAATATTAAATTAATTATAATTCATTGAATTAAATTAGCTCATAAATTAAGTTACTACTTTACCTTATAGATTTATCTAAATTTAAATAAATGTGTAGTGAAGATTATTGCTGGAGAACCTTTTAAGTGTAGTGAAAATATTTGTAATTTAAATTTATGTATTGTATTGATTAAGGCTGGTTGAGTGGAAGAGAAGGCCTTATGGCCTTAACTCTGCCAGCGAAAATAAAACATTATTATTATTATCCAATATTTCCTATTTTCTGCCTTTCTCTTAGTCTCCGCATATGATTCATACGGCCGTATTCATAGACATTCTTAGCGCGGGCTTCCGGTGGATGGTCAGCGAACTAACGTTTTTCGTATTCATAAACCAGTATTAGCGATATGAAATGATATGAATCCTGTACAAGTAATCAGTCGATAGCCGGGGCTAGTTTAGCACGCTCGTAGCGCGGGATAGCGAAATGTCTATGCATATCACCCATATATTTTAATATAGTCTATCATCTGATTTCTTCTGCCCCGAACTCTTCTCCTGTTCACCATTCCTTCCAGTGCATCCTTCAGCAGGCAGTTTCTTCCCAGCCAGTGACCAAACCAGTTCCTTTTCCTCTTTCTGTTCAATTTCAGCATCATTCTTTCTTGACCCAATCTTTCTAACACAGCTTCATTTCATATTCTGTTGTCCACTTCACCCTCTCCATTCTTCTCCATATCCACATTTCAAATCCTTCTAGTCGCTCCTCTTCACTTCGTTAATATTAATTCCATCGATGCTAAATAACCTATATCTTGTTCCATAATGTATGACAGGCGACGTAAACATTGCCGGCAGAATGAGAGAGAAGCATAATTGCTATTCAACCAATAGCAGATGACTCATTCCAACTTATCTTGAGATTGGGCGGTCTGAAACGTTCTACTCCCGTGAAACTTCAAGACAAGCGTGGAATAAAACTTCTGCAATTGGTTGGATAGCAATTAGGCCTAAGCTTCTCTCCTCTTCTAACGGCAATGTTTACGTCGCTTGTCAGACATTATGGAACGAAATATAGTGATTGATAGAGCATCGTTAAAAACCTACTAAAAATAAGTAGTAGTAGAACGAAGCAAAAATGTCCAGGTTAATGTTAAACCTTGAATCTGGCAAGGTTATAAAACTCAAGAGCTGGAATGTACATATGATGGATGATGATGATGATGATGATGATGATGATGATGATGATGATGATGGAAGCAGTAGTTTGATACCATTATTTTTAAAGAAATGCTTTCTTGTGCAATTTGTCTTTCATTATTATACAATTTATGTCACAATACATGATTTATTTCTGTTCATTTCGACTAATTTCATTATGATAATTACATCGGTGATTGTCAAATAACAAATGAATAAACACGTAAATTAAACACAACATTAAATACATGTTTAAACGTTGCCTATTACTGCACACAAAACGAATTGTCATTCACGCAGCTAAAACATTTGAATAACGGACAAACAAATGAAAAGCCCTGTAGGTCTGAGATTGTGAAACTGGATTATGGAGGAAGAAAAAAACACGCAAAGCATATAACAGGAAAGAACAGACAATTATCTGCGTAAGAATAAAAGAGAATTATGACTGCACAAAGTTTTCCTGTACACAAAGTGAATTTTCGTCTAACCGTGGACCAAACAGTTCACAGCGTCGTACCTACCAACAGAAAATACCTCTAAAGAACCTGAGCGGCGCTGTAAAACTAAAGAATTATAAGGGACTCATTAACTTGGCCTAAAGCGGTGCTAAATAAAAAGAGTAATTCCCGAGAACAGAAAAAAAAAGGAGAAATAAACGTTTTCGAAGTTTTACATGTTGTAAAATTAGATTAAGCTAGTTTTCTGCTTTGAATTTACTACACTGCAGTAAGAGATGGTTCTACAGAGACGGATTGCGACGAGGTCTTCCCGAGCTTAGAAAGAGATAAAAAGACACACACACACACAGCTAAGAGACAAAAATCTCTCACAAAATGAGTTTTCCTTTACCGTACGAAGGGACAGTAATTCAGTCAGTCAGCTAACCCTTTTAACAGAAAACACTACTCGACGCAATATCGGCTTGGAAGAAAGCGGGCCGTGAGGCGTGATGGGTGTTCAGTGTTCACCCCACAGTCAGGCTAAAACCAGAAACAAAGGCTCCAAAACGAGAGATAAAGTGTGCGGTCTAAGTAGCATGTAATTTCCACTCTATGTATACATGTGCTGATATTAGCAACCGCAGGAAAAAGAGTAGGTCTGTGGATTGTTAAAATCCTGTAAAAAATAAGGTAGTTCTGTCATAAAAAACGCGGTTTCAACATTTCGCGTTTCTAACTTCTGAAAGTAGGACCCATTTCAAATAACTTCGAAATTTTGAGGAAGAGCATACATTGAAAACCTCCTTGAAAAGAGGGTGCAACATGAAATTAATTAAATATGTAACTTCGGTAGAAAAAGTGAGTTTGAAGCATTCATTTAGGCCTATAACAAATTCATACATGGGAAGTGAAAGGACTTCTTTTTGGCGCTACGGGAACTTCATTTAAGTTCACCAAAACCATTCTCCTTTCTCTTAAATTTTCTAATGAGGACATTAACAAAATTTGTCTAATGGTAGTGAGAGATTCATAATCCATTTTACACAATCACTTATATAACACTCCATAATATATATTTTTAATTCACTTCATTTTTATTCATTGTACTTCATCTGATGTTTCTCCGAAATCAAATTGACTTTATTTTTAAATTTATCATTATTTTGTATTCTCTCCGCAAATCATATTGTACAGGGACATCATTTTATTTTTACTAACATTTTTAATATTAACCTGGCTATAACTCTGGATTAATGATTGAGACCCGGAAACACAGTTTGTTACCTCCTTCCACGACTGGAATTCGATGGTACTGGCGTAAAATACAAACAAATCACTTTACTAGGTACAGGAGGGAAGAAAAGTAGTTCATCCATTTACGTAAAGTAGGAAATACCGCAATTTTGAGTTTGATAATTTTCATTAGGTTTTCTTTAATCAAAATACAGTACTGTATTAAGAATAAGTGTTTTTACTCACGAAGTGAGTTATCCATGCTAACGTATTAATTATGCAGCGTATATTATACTGTCTACAGCACATTAGCGTACAATATAGAAAATAAAGTTAAATTGAAAAATAACCATAATATGGATATTTAAACATATTTTTTAAAATGGTGGCCGTTCATTTCGATACAGGCTTCAGATCTTTTGTGCCTATTATCACACTATAGACTATTGCATCTAATTCTAATTACCAGTTTCGTCCTTCATACTTAGTAACTCATGTTGAAATAATTCTGTACCTACTCTATAAAAGAGTACCTTACGTACCGTAAATTCAGTCTTCATTTCTGCCCGACCCGCACAGATAAAATTACTCAGATATGCCATCTACTGTCCGTCCAAGTGGTTATGTCGCAGGATCGTAGAAAGGGGGGCAATCACGTGATAGTTAATTACTCAACGAGGCCCTTTTATTTAAGTTATTTTAAACAGTTGCATAATATTACTTAGACGTCCAAATAATTCCTAACAGAAATTAATGTTTTCAGAAAAGAGCTAAGAAAGTTCAGCCACTAGTCTTTACAGTGGAGCGAGCAGAAGCAGATGGGGGAAATCGGGATGCGACGTAGGCAAACGGACGACAGTACCTGTGCGAAAATATGATTCAATATTGGAAGTTTTCGTCACTGGAAATCGCGAACATATTTCTGAAACGTACTATACTCACTAACTCACTACTGCGGCCTTGGTTCTGTGTGGACAGTTGGAACTTCGTTAGTAGAAGGGGTGGGAGTGAAGTACATTACAAAACTCAGGTACAATAAAAGTTGAAGTAAAAATAAAATGATGTCCCTGTATTTTATTTTTAAGTTAACCTCAGCTTTGTATTCTGGATCCTAGTGGTCAGCCGTAGACGTCGGCCAGATGTCCCAAATGGTGGAATTTATATACAGTATAGCTAAATAAACTTGTATCCTTGATTATTGAAATGGTACTGCTAGTAAATATAGGCCTAACGAAATACTCCCCTGAAATTATTTTTCTTTATCCTGAAACGTGTATTATAGATTTGTTGGTTACACCCTTATTCGACAGAGGTCTTCAATTAATAAGCTCTAGAATTATTTTTAAATTAAATCCTCACATTCATTAAAAGTGTTTTGCCCAAGGGCAGGTCTTTCGCTGCAAACCCAGCATTCTCCAGTTTTTCCTTTTCCTCCTTGTTTCCTCGATGTACAGAAAGTTAGATCAAGATTACCGGATCTCGAATTCAAGAAATGGTGTGAACTACCCCACAAAGGAAAGGGCGTTGAACTCTTCGCGGAACATCCCCCTGCTAATCGCTGGATAACCCATCGTAGAGGCTTAACATGCAGCGAATGGCATGACGCTTTGAAGATGGCTGGTAACGTAGTAGCAGTTCGTGCCATACTGGAAGGATCATGGATAACAACCGTCATTGCGGCAGCGAGATAGAAACTCTCCCACACGTCCTCGGTTCTTGCCCTCATGGCGAGGCTTTGCGCAATACCAGACACCACAAAGTAAGAAGCGCCATTACTCCAGCATTGCATAATACTGGGTTTACTGTTTTCGAAGAGGTTCATGGTCTATCAACTACCAGCAGCACTCGTAGGATAGATACGATCGATTTCCAGAACCATCGGAGAGGTTTTATAATTGACCTCACAGACCGTTTCGAGAATTGCAAGAGCCAACCGCAAGATGTCCGTAAGGAGAAACAATTCATCTATGAACCAACAATCCCGTATTATCAAGAGAAATATCAATTACAACAGATAGACGTAATAGGCTTGATGGTCGGAGCAAGAGGATCCATCCCGAAGCAGTTTGTTGAATTTTGCAAGGCTTTTCATCTGCCTTCATCTATACTAATAATAAATCTGTAGCCGAAATGTTTCTGGTAATTTTCGATTTTCCAAAAATAATTGGTCCTAACATATATAATTAACCACCCTGAAACCGAAAATCGCTTTTTTGAAATTTTTGTTTGTATGTCTGTCTGTCTGTATGTTTTTTACCTTTTCACGCGATAATGGATGAACGGATTTCGATGAAAATTGGAATATAAATTATGTTCGTTGTAACTTAGATTTTAGGCTATATGGCATCCAAAATACATTATTAAAAAGGGGGGTTATAAGGGGGCCTGAATTAAATAAATCGAAATATCTCGCTTATTATTGATTTTTGTGAAAAATGTTATATAACAAAATTTTCTTTGAAAATAATTTGCGGTAAGTTTTACTCCTTGAAAAATTTTGATAGGACTGATATTTAATGAGATAAATGAGTTTTAAAACTAAAATAACTGCCATCTAAGGCCGTATAATGAAATAAGAAACAAATGACTTCGTCTATAAGGGGCCTTGGATAGCAACAATCGATAGCTATGAAAGATAGCCTACAGAGAATGTTTCTGTGTTTGTATGAAGTAATATCGGAAGCTAAATTAACCGATTTGTATAATTAATTATTATTTCACCATTGGAAAGTGTAGTTTCTCTAGATGGACATAATGCTATAATGTTATTACAGTAACTTCTGATATAATATAATATAATATAATATAATATAATATAATATAATATAATATAATATAATATAATATAATATAATATAATATAATAAAATATAATATAATATAATATTATATAATATAATTTAAGTTATTTGAAGGGTTCAGAACCATAGTGGGCCAAACGCCATTTACTGAATTCGTAGAAAACAAGGGTTAAAATTAAGTTATTACCATAATGCAATGGAAAACTATAACAAGTAAAATAAAGTATACACATTAAATCTAAATGATGTCAATGTTCATTAAACTATGGTTGCATGTAGAAACATGTTAAAGGAATTGTTATTGCACCAATGAGTGGTCTCTGGACCAAAATGATCCCATTTTAATTATTTGGATGCAATTTAAATTAAGTAACATAATAAACGATTTATCTTTCTATCAAACACGAATGTTCCCTGGATTAAATGTCCTATTTTAATTATGTAATTATTTTATATTTATTTCTAACGGGTGCAGGGGAGCGCACGGGTACGGCTAGGCTATAATAATTTTACCAATGTTTGTTTATTTGCGCTGAAGGCTTCGATTGCATTGTTAAGAAATCACATCAGGTAAGACATTGCACTGTCATTAATTTTTTTCTATTTCTTGCATTGGTTTATATTCATAACAAATTATCCATGTAATTATGTAGTATTGAAAATTTTGTTTTGTAAATGTTATATTTTGTCTTCTAGGCAATCCCTGTTTAGGGAAAGTGTTTAATAATAATAATAATAATAATAATAATAATAATAATAATAATAATAATATCTTAATGTCGTCTATTATCTGATATCCTCTTCTGCCCCGAAATCTTCTCCCGTTCACCATTCCTTCCAGTGCATCCTTCATTGGACAGTTTCTTCTCAACCACTGACTCAGTCAATTCCTTTTTCTCTTCCTGATCAGTTTCAGCATCATTCTTTCTTATCCACTCTTTTCAACATAGCTTCGTTTCTTACTCTGTCCATTTCACACGCTCCATCCTTCCCCATATCCACGTTTCAAATGATTCTAGTCGCTTCTCTTACAAAATAATTATAATTTTTTAGTCAAATTAAATTATGTTTTGATAAATAATAGCTATACACTATAGTCCACGAAGCTGCGTCTCCAGAAGTACCAGGGTTTATAAAAGACTGCATTACTACGTAAACAAATACCCAAATCTAGAATATGATTTCATTTCCGTCTACAAATAAAGCAGGCTCAGATTCGATACTCCAGGTAGAGAATTAGATATTTTTAGTTAATTTCCTTCCAATAGCAAGTGGGCGAATTCTCGAACTCAGTCATCTCTCTATCACGAAGTCCACTGAATTTAGTAACGGCGCAGTTGTTAGAGAGCTGTTAAATAACCAATAAAATTAGTGTTGAAATATTTTGTATCAAGCCTTCAATGAAAGTTAGCATTTGTAGTATAAATGAGGAGACGAGTCCTGGCATGTGAGCTGTGCGAGAAGGAAAAGAATGAGCTGCCAGAAAGAGAGTTTATTTCATGATGGTTAATATTATACGAATCTACTGACACGAAAGTCCATCTCAGACTAAAACTTATCATCCCCCTCCATACACATTGACGATACAGCCACGGTACACGGTAAGGACAGGTCTTGCCTCTTCTACTGTACATATCCATGGAGCTCGGTAAAGAAAGATTTCACGTTAAAAGTGTAGTTCTTCTGAACTGGTATTAGCCTAATTCAGTTTCTCCTTATTTTGTGTCATATTTGACAAATTAGTTTAGTTGCGGTGTTCTTAACACGGGGGACCCGAATTTCGTTCATATAAAATGAATGAATTATATAAGGGATTATTCTTTGAGATATTACAAACAAAACATTTAATAACTCTTACTTGTTTTTGTTTTTTTTTCCGAGATAAAAATTGTTTTTTTTTTATGAAATATTTCATACCGTGTTTTGGGAAAGCCATTGATTTAATTAGAAATATGCTCAGTCAGTTTAAGACGACAATATATTATGATAATAAATGATTGAAATAATTTTAGTTTTGTCCTTTAATAGTATATGTACGGGAACGACCACAAATATTATCAGAAAATGCAGGCGCTATATTTCTAAAATTTTATAAGGAAATGAACTCACAATTGGACAAAAATTACAAGATACCACAAGACTTATTAGAACTTAAATGCCTGATAAAAGTATAAAAACGTTACTAATGATTTTTTTTAGAATTCACTTTTTACTTTAAGTTAAATTTTAAAAAATTTGAAAATTTTCGCACATATTATTTCATAACTCCACAACCATTAGAGATAGAATTAAGACATTTTGCACACTCATTTAACAAGCATTTATGCAAAGGTAGACTACAATAAAGCCTATTTCTTTGAAAACAGAAAAATTAGGTCACAAAACATTATGTAAATTTTAATATATTTTATAAAAGACAAATAAAAAATTAATTGTATTAAAATGAACAACTCTACATGTCTGAGAATAGTCTACTTTCAGAAATAAGTGTTTATTACATGCAGGAAAAATATTAAAGATGTCAGAGAGACCATAACAATGTTATGGTTACCAAATGATGTAACTGCAGAATTTTTTTTTTCATAATTTGATAAAACTGGTTTGAAAAATGTTATTACTAACCTTTTTTATACTTTTATCAGATATTTAAGCTCTAATAAGTCTTGTTCAGGTACCTTGTAATTTTTGTCTAATTGTGAATTCATTTTCTTATAAAATTTTAGAAATTTATAGCCTGCATTTTCTAATAATATTTGTGATCGTTCACGTGCATATACCATTAAATGTGCAAAAATTTATCAACAGTAATCTCACTAGAGGTTTTGATTTATCTAGAGAAAATCAAAACTTGAGTGGGATTTAATTGACTATTACACGATTAGAAGTAGCCTATATAAAGATTAGAAGTAACAAAGTACTCCAATACAATAAAATATTAATTGGCTTACGAAAATACATCTGTCTTCAAATGTGTTATTGTACCATCACAACATTACGCTAGATGGCAGTAATGCTTTATGATTATGTTTTCTTGTTACCGGTATCAGTTGTGCCAACTATGGAATCATCATTGAAGTCTGTAGACTGTTACTAGTCAAGAAGGCTTTGTTGATTCAGTTTGAATTTTATTAAAACATTCGCATTTCACTTCAATCATCCGGATCCCTGTAATCAACGTCACTTGACACGATTTTCAATAAATCTTAGTATTAAACAATCTCTGATACATGACTATCCATAATATCATATAGCAGAAGCTATAACAAACATAACCTAAATAATATAAACGAGTGTTAGAAATGTTTTAATTAGGGATGATGAAATAAACAAGAAACGTTTTAATTAACGATGTTGAAATAAAAAATAAACATGAATAATTTTAAAAGAAACAATTATTGAAAGTACAATTTTCAAATTTGAATGTTTTAGTGGTTGGTGGTTCAGTTGATGTTATATTGGACGTGTGCGTAAAAGAAGTTAGTGTACATGGTGTATCCAACTTATTCAGGATTTCCGAATAGTGCTCTTCATATATGACCAGTGATCTTTATTAATTCTTGTTCTTGAATGCCAATGAGAGTCATATTTGAAAGTGATGTGCATCGACTGGAGTGGTTTGTAATTTTCTGTTTTTTGACGTCCAGACCAGTGCAGTTTGAAATGTTGGCAAACAAAGAAACAAATGCTAGGGTAGTGATAAAAATAAACAAATGCTAGGGACGCGATAAAATTAAACAAATGCTAGGGACACGATAAAATTGTGCGATAAGCAGCCATGATTGATTGAAAGACGTCCTTTCGCACCGTTTTATTGGTCGAAAGTAGTGTGACGTAGTAAAAGTGTACTAGTCAGAAAAAATGTAACATTGAAAAATTGCTTTGCAGAACGAATGTTACATTTGTTCTGATCAAATTTCTGAAAATTTAAAATACAAATTAAAATTCTTTCAATAATTTATTATCATAATACACTGTCCTCTTAAATTGACTGAGGATATTGGGAATTAATTCAGTAGCTTTCCCAAAATACGCTGTGAAATGTTTCATATTAAATCTTTTTCTTTCTCGAAAAAGAAGCAAAAACGAGCAAAATTGTATGACACTTTTGCTTGAAATATCTAAAGGAATGCTGCTTGTCTATGCGGATGACGTGAATATGTTAGGAGAAAATCCAAAAACGATTAGGGATAACACGGGAATTTTACTGGAAGCAAGTAAAGAGATAGGTTTGGAAGTAAACCCCGAAAAGACAAAGTGTATGATTATGTCTCGTGACGAGAATATTGTACGAAATGGAAATATAAAAATTAGAAATTTGTCTTTTGAAGAGGTGGAGAAGTTCAAATATATTGGAGTAACAGTAACAAATATAAATGGTACTCGGGAGGAAATTAAACACAGAATAAATATGGGAAATGCCTGTCATTATTCGGTTGAGAAGCTTTTATCATTCAGTCTGCTGTCAAAAAATCTTAAAGTTAGAATTTATAAAACAGCTATATTACCGGTTATTCTTTATGGTTGTGAAACTTGGACTCTCACTTTGAGAGAGAAACAGAGAATAAGGGTGTTTGAGAATAAAGTTCTTAGGAAAATATTTGGGGCTAAGAGGGATGAAGTTACAGGAGAATGGAGAAAGTTAAACAACACAGAACTGCACGCATTATATTCTTCACCTGACATAATTAGGAACATTAAATCCAGACGTTTGAGATGGGCAGGGCATGTAGCACGTATGGGCGAATCCAGAAATGCGTATAGAGTGTTAGTTGGGAGGCCGGAGGGAAAGAGACCTTTAGGGAGGCGAGACGTAGATGGGAAGATAATATTAAAATGTATTTGTGGCAAGTGGGATATGATGATAGAGAATGGATTAATCTTGCTCAGGATAGGGACCAATGGCGGGCTTATGTGAGGGCGGGAATGAACCGCCGGGTTCCTTAAAAGCCAGTAAGTATCTCAAAGAATAACTCCATGAAAATAATAACATTACTTACGATTCAGCCTCTATATATGTCACCTGCAATATGTTTCTGCTTTATGACGAAAATATTAGAAATAATGAAAATCTTGATTACTACATCTAAAGCTAGGACATAAATTTCGAAACAGTACCTATGAAAATGTGATTTCAATCACTTTCTATATGGTGGGAGTGAACAAGTCTCGATGGATTTTTTCATAGTCATTAGAAGTCTCCTCCCAAGCCCTGCCTTCACGTCCGAGCCCCTCCTTGCCAGAAATTGAATTTCGTTCGTATTTAAATGTAATTAAAGACCCCATGTCTGTCTGAAGCCGACAAACACACACATACTTTGAAGTCTTTGTTTTTACTGTTCGGATTATATATCTGACCACGCCCAACATTACAAGTCCGGGTGCTAATGGTTCGGGATGCCGGCAGAAACATATAGCAGAAACGTGTAGCTTTCCAGAAACTCACTTCAGCAGTGGCGTTGCAGTGGGGAAGCCATTTTCATTAACTCCTGCGGGTCGGGATGGCAGGACAGACTACATCTGACCCTACTAATAAGAGTTGCAGGTATGTCCTTTCAACATGTAGCGAGCTTGTAAAGCAGTGATGTCAAAGCAAGCTCATTTTTCTGACCTTGACGTCGTGCGCGGGCATCAAGCGTTGGGTATGGAAAGAGCAAGGATTCTGTATATGAGTAAGGACCAAAACTTCAAACAGAACGTGACATTTTATGTCGTTTTTTATATGGCTATTTGCTGTTTAATATTATCTATATAATATTGTCTGTAAGGCGAAGTACTAACACCAGTTTCTTAATATTTCAGTTAATAACATAATAAAGAGTTAAGAAGGAATATTCACATAAATTTCATAGTAGTAAAACTACCGGGTGTTCATTTCAAAGTCTGTCATGACGTCACTGTTGTGAGTCAGCGATTTGAAGAGAGTTTCAGCTTTTATGTCAGAAAAGTTGCCTATTAATCAAGGCGTTCAACCTGAACTTGAGAAAGTGTACGGTATAACTTGAACGTCGTAGCAACAGATGGCGGTCTGTACTGTCTGTGTGCTACCATAACCTCTTTCGAACTGTGTTTTGCGCGGCAAGCCGTACACAGGGTATTTGTTATCATCGGTAGCGTACGGCAACATTCCACAATACAAATCAAATGCTCCGTGTCCATGTTGACCGTCGAAGTTAATGTCAACAAATACGTAATAAATCGTCTTAACCCTCTCCCCATATCCTGACAATAAGAAAAAAATCCACCTCAGTACATGTTTCCAAACAGTTCACATTCCTGCCACTACCGGCGTTACCATACATATCAGTAAGTACTCTTCAGAATGAACGCCGTACTAGCTATGCAACTTCTCTGAAACATAGGTAATACACCTCTGCGGAAGTGTAGGATGATTGAATTCTCTAGACTCATCGACTAGGCATATGACGGCATACAGCGAGCCATGACACACTTTGAACTGGACACTCAGTATACTACATCAAGTGAATGAAACATCATTCATAAAGAAAGTGATAGTCTATCCCAAAGAAAGTTGGAATTGATATTGATGGTATCTTTAGCCTTATAAAAGTACTCAGTAAACTAATCAAAACAATATTACAGTATAAAGCAAAGTTACCTAGCTATATGTTTCAACTGTAAGTAATATTACATAACAAAACTCTTATCGCATAATGCTTTTAAGGTGATATTGGTGCGCAACTTCCTTTCATCAGAATATTACATTATTTTCTCGAAATCTGCTGAGGTTATAGAGCTGACGTTTTTACAACACATGGGCACATATCTTTGTTTATCATGTAACAGTAGTTCCTTTGTTCATTCATTTTCTTACAAACATTTTCTATGCGAATATTTTCAAAATGTTCAATACGTACCTTCAGTAATACATATTTACGATATATTAGATTTACGAAAACATTGTTTCAATACCTGTAAGGCTACTAAATAAACATATCTGAAAATTTCATCTTTCTGTAAAAAGTTGAAAAAATACTTCTTTTCAATAAAAAGGAAACTCGTGAAAAATGAGCACTGAAACTTAAATTCTTAAAATTATTATGCACTTATACTTCTCAGGCAAATCTAAAAATTAACATGGATATAGTTCTAACAGTAAGTTCTCTTCCCTTTATCCATTGATTCGGTGCTGGCCATCCCTGAACATAGTTCGGCCAAGTGGCATATACTACCTCTTTCGTCTGTCTCTTTCCTTTCCGCTGTGAAGCGCTCAGGCTCCCCTGAGCTCTAAAGCGCCATATGGGCATCAGTTGACATGACTGTTCTAAAGCATAAATTCTGATGCTTTCCTTCAAAATGACTCCACCAGTAGTCGTAATTTCTCATAAAAATGTGTGCATGTAAATAAGAAGAGTTTTATCCTATATGAACCACGAAGTCATATTTCGTGATAAAATTTACGTAGTAAGAGTTCTAGATGAAGACGATAAGACTGTTGCTACAGAACACGTTGCGCATATTCAAGAGACATATACAAGCCAACAGGTGCCTAAAAATACTACAGCGATAAAACTACAAATTTACAGTATACGTTTAAAATGAGAACTGCTTAAGAGAAAGGACATGCTGATTACAGTTCTCACCAAGTCAACTATTCCCCACATAGTTTACTTAACTGTGTTATTATTTCATGAAATTTTACTTGGAGCGATCGGTTTGGAAGTAAATCCCGAAAAGACAAAGTATATGATTATGTCTCGTGACCAGAATATTGTACGAAATGGAAATATAAAAATTGGAGATTTATCCTTCGAAGAGGTGGAAAAATTCAAATATCTTGGAGCAACAGTAACAAATATAAATGACACTCGGGAGGAAATTAAACGCAGAATAAATATGGGAAATGCGTGTTATTATTCGGTTGAGAAGCTCTTATCATCCAGTCTACTGTCCAAAAATCTGAAAGTTAGAATTTATAAAACAGTTATATTACCGGTTCTTCTGTATGGTTCTGAAACTTGGACTCTCACTCTGAGAGAGGAACACAGGTTAAGGGTGTTTGAGAATAAGGTGCTAAGGAAAATATTTGGGGCTAAGCGGGATGAAGTTACAGGAGAATGGAGAAAGTTACACAACACAGAACTGCACGCATTGTATTCTTCACCTGACATAATTAGGAACATTAAATCCAGACGTTTGAGATGGGCAGGGCATGTAGCACGTATGGGCGAATCCAGAAATGCATATAGAGTGTTAGTTGGGAGACCGGAGGGAAAAAGACCTTTAGGGAGGCCGAGACGTAGATGGGAGAATAATATTAAAATGGATTTGAGGGAGGTGGGGTATGATGATAGGGACTGGATTAATCTTGCACAGGATAGGGACCGCTGGCGGGCTTATGTGAGGGCGGCAATGAACCTTCGGGTTCCTTAAAAGCCATTTGTATGTATGTATGTATGTATGTGTTATTATTTCATTAATTACACTGAACAACAAGAATTTTCCTCCGACTTAAAACAATGTGTCCCTTATGGTTTGATGTGCGCTGAATCCGAAAATGCATCTATTTTGTTCGTATCACGTAAGGTTTTTAAGATATACAGTAGAACTTGGTTATAGAGACCTCGTTTTGTGCGACACCTCGTCTATAACGTCAAATATTCTGTGGTCCCAACTAATTCCCCATAAGACATATGCTTTCCTACCTTGCTTAATACGACAAACGCATATGCCTCTACCTCGCATCGTCATTTTCAACCTAAGTTTGGAATAAGATTTTCTAAGAACCAAACTATTTTAAGAAATATTTTGTTGAAATCTGACTCTGACAAATTCTTTACAGTCTCCTTCTGTCATAGACCTCTGGAATTCAGACGGATTCCCCAACCCATTGTAACCTGCCCGAATTCATGCGGTATTAAATCAGTTTCGACAGGAAGTTTTCATTATGTGCTCGCATTTTAACGCAGTATGGCCACTAAAAGAAGTGAGGGACGCTTTAGAAGTCGTTAGAATTATGAACATGTTCTATGAAGCTAGGGAAGGGAGCAGTGAAATTGCAACTGAAATTATGAACATAGAACGTAATTAGCCCCAAGAAAGTGTGTATTGGGTACGTAGAAGACAACAGAGTAACATGATTGATTACTTCACTTCTAAGTAAAGTAGTTTGGTGAGTACTGAACAAACTGTTTTAATACAGAATACTGTATTTATAATTCTAGGCCAACGTGTATTTTATTTTTGTTCATTGTAGGCTTAAAGGTCAATACATAAATCTAAAATAAGTCTAATTAAGTTTGTTATTTTTCATTTTCCACCTCACTAGATTGATAATGTGAATCTCGGTTACTACGTCACTCGTTTATAACAACATAATGTTTAAGGTCCCTGAGATGTCGTTATAACCAAGTTCTACTGTACTATGATTTCACTTTTCGATAAGCGCTCCCCAAGGAAATATCTGGCGCGGGTTGAGGGTATAGACCAAAACAAAAGCTAATGTATTTTATGACTTTATGACTTATTTACGGTTTATTATGGTTGCTGGCATGTTATTTTGTATTTCTAATAAATAAACAGATATTGGTCCCTTCTATTAAGTAAATTTCATAGCAGTTAAAAGTGAGGTCTATACAATGAACAAACAACGGTGTGGTTTTCAGTATTTAAAGGAAACGTTTACCAGTTTGAATGAAGGAAAATTAAAAGAGGGCATTTTTATCGGTCCACAAATTCACAAAGTTATGGCTGACCCTTTGCTTGAGGAAAAGCTTTCCGTTACAGAAAGAATGGCACGGCGCGCTTTCAAAGACGTTTGCTCAAATTTCCTTGGAAATTCTAGGGCAGACAACTATATTCTGCGTGTTCAGTTAAAAATGTGTCATGGCTCGCTGTATATCATGTGGCTAGCCGACGAGCCTAGAGAATTCAATCTTCCTACACTTCCGCAGAGGCGTATTACCTATGTGCCAGAGACGTTACCTAGTAAGTACGACGTTCATTCTAAAGAGTACTTACCGATACGTACCGTAACGCCGGTAGTGGCAGGAATGTGAACTGTTTGGAAACACGTACTGAGATGAGTTTTTTTCTTACTATCGGGATATGGGGAGAGGGTTAAGACGATTACTTACGTACAGTATTTGTCGACATTAACTTCGACGGTCAACATGGACACGGAGCATTTGATTTGTGTTGTGTAATGTTGGCATACGCAACCGATGATAACAAATACCCTGCGTACGACTTGTCCGCTCAAAACACAGTTCGAAAGAGGTTATGATAGCACACAGACCGTACAGACTGCCATCTGTTGCTACGACGTTCAAGTTATACCATACACGTTCTCAAGTTGAACGCCTTGATTAATAGGCAACTTCTCTGACATAAAAGATGAAACTCGCTTCAAAACGCTGACTCACCAACAGTGACGTCATGACACACTTTGAAATGAACAGCCAGTAGAACTTGTTGTGGAAATCATGTTAAGTTCATACGACAAAATGGAAGGATCGTAATATTCAATTTCAAGTTTTATACTAACGCCCAAAGATAATCTGTAACTCATTAGAATGGTGAAGGTTTATATGGATCGCCCTGTACGTATTCAGTAACATTTTGTAAAGGTTAATAGATGGTATGTATAAAAGTATCATTTTAAAAATAAGGAAAACTTATTTATGGTATGTGATGACTATAATGTAAAGCAATGAAAATCAAACTATATTGAATATTTACAGTACATATTCTCTCCGCCTTCTTTCTCTTCCCTTTTTACCGGCATACATCCGATGAAAGAAGATTGTGTTATGCAAAATCAATCACCTTTCAAAAGGGAGTTCTCCTATGTCTATAACTTGTTTTACGACACACCCTTTCTAGAAAACAAGATGCAAAACATGGTCAGAAAATATAATTTCCTTGCGTTCACCTCTGAAAAGAGGAAAAATTTCACCATCTTGCGTGACGATCCTGAAAGGATGCTTTGACAGTAGTTTGTTGAGTTTTTCTTTCAAAATAGAATAGAGAACAGAATGATTTTACCATCTTCTATAAGAGTTTTCTATTGTGTGTAACGTCGACAGTTTCAACAGCTGTTACAATATGAATAAACTGTCAGTTAAGTAGTTCATAATGCATCGCACTCCCAGTGAAATAGTGTCATGACTCGAAAATTTGTGATTTGTAAAGATATGCTATTTCCTGGTAAAATACTGCTGTAAAATATTTTAATAAACAAGTATCAAAATCTTTGATAATGTACTATTTTATTATTAGAATTTGATACCTCCAACCCGTAAAACAGTGTTTGGAAAAAAAATTACGAAAGTAGGCTTACTATGTGTTTTTCGGCATACTACGACACTAGTCTATTTTACAGGAAGAGCGATATTCTCATATAATTTTTGGAATATCATAAATGTAATACATTTTTTTTTGTTTTGCAACAATCCAATTCATTTAGCATTGCAAAATAAGATTTTATATATTACCTATAATAGAATAGACAACATAATGATTATACCCTCTTCTATAAGACTTTTCTTACTTACTTACTGGTTTTTTAAGGAACCCGGAGGTTCATTGCAGCCCTCACATAAGCCCGCCATTGGTCCTATCCTGAGCAAGATTAATCCAGTCTCTACCATCATATCCCACATCCCTCAGATCCATTTTAATATTATCCTCCCATTTACGTCTCGGCCTCCCTAAAGGTATTTTCCCCCCCGGCCTCCCAACTAACACTCTATACGCATTTCTGGATTCGCCCATCCGTGCTACATGCCCTGCCCATCTCAAACGTTTGGATTTAATGTTCCTAATTATGTCAGGTGAAGGATACAATGCGTGCAGCTCTGTGTTGTGTAACTTTCTCCATTCTCCTGTAACTTCATCCCTCTTAGCCCCAAATATTTTTCTAAGAACCTTATTCTCAAACATCCTTAATCTCTGTTCCTCTCTCAAAGTGAGAGTCCAAGTTTCACAACCATACAGAACAACCGGTAATATAACTGTTTTATAAATTCTAGCTTTCAGATTTTTTGACAGCAGACTAATAATAAAAGCTTCTCAACCGAATAATAACAGGCATTTCCCATATTTATTCTTTATTTAATTTCCACTCGAGTGTCATTTATATTTGTTACTGTTGCTCTATTGTATATAATGTCGACCATTTCAACAGCTGTTACAATATGAATAAATTGTGTCACTTAAGTAGTTCATAATATATCGCACTCCCAGTAAAATAAGTAAAGAGAACATATTTCCTAGTAAAATACTACTGTAAAATATTTTAATAAATGTCAAAACCTTTGATAATGTAAAACAGTGGTGGAAACAATTACGAAAGTAGGCCTACTATTTGTTTCTCTGCATGCTAAGACAGTAGCCTATTTTACAGGGAGAGCGATATTCTCATATGATACATATATATTTTATACATATTTTTACTACGTATTTTTTTCGTTTTCCAACAATCCAATTCATTTATCAACAGTAATCTCACTAGAGGTTTTGATTTATCTAGAGAAAATCAAAACTCGAGTGGGATTTAATTGACTATTACACGATTAGAAGAAAGTATATAAAGATTAGAAGTAACAAAGTACTCCAATACAATACAATATTAATTGACTTGCGAAAATAAACCAGTCTTCAAATGTATTATTGCACCATTACGCTAGATGGCAGTTGTGCCAACTATGGAATCTTCATTGAACTCTGTAGACTGTTACTAGTCAAGAAAGCTTTGTTGATACAGTTTCATTTTTATTAAGACAGTTGCATTCCACTTCAATTATCCGAATCCCAGTAATCAACGTCACTTGACAGATGATTTTCAATAAATCTTAATATTAAACAATCTCTGATACGTGACTATCCATAATATCATATATCAGAAGCTATAACATAATCTAACTAATATACACAAGTGTTAGAAAAGTTTTAATTAACGACGATGACATAAAAAATAAACATGAATAATTTTAAAAGGAATAATTATTGAATGTACAATTTTCAAATTTGAATGTGGTTGGTGGTTCAATTGACGTTATATTGGACGTGTGCATAATAGAAGTGGAACTCGTTGATTTAGGCCTACATGGTGTATTCAACTTATTCAGGATTTCCGAATGGTGCTCTTCATTTATTTGTAAATCGGATTTCAGAAGATGCATAGGTATGATCAGTGATTTTTATTAATTCTTATTCTTGAATGTCAATGCGAGTCATATTTGAAACTGCTGTGCATCAACTGGAGTGGTTTGCAATTTTATATATATTTTTGACGTCCAGACCAGCGCAGTTTCAAATGTTGGCAAACAGAGAAACAAATGCTAGGGACGCGATAAAATTAAACAAATGCTAGGGACGCGATAAAATTGTGTGATAAGCAGCCATGATTCGTTGAAATACGTCCTTTCGTACCGTTTTATTGGTCAAAAGTAGTATGACGTAGTAAGAGTGTAATACTCATTGCAAAATAAGATATTACCTATAATTTCCTTTCTTGAACTACTATTCGAAATACTGAAAATTAAAGATAAAGTATTATGAATGATCTCAAAATTTAAAGAGCTTCAAGGCCTAAAGGTCACAATTACGCGAAAAGATAATTTAAAGGTAAGGTAAAAAAAAAACAGGAGTTAGATAAGAACTGCAAAATAAATTTAAAAAACGAGTAAAATGAGAAGTAAGGCAGATAATTAAAACCAGGAACTGAGAAATTATAAAAAAAAAAGCACAATTAAAAAACTGCCATCTAGCGAATCAAGGAAGAACTAATCAACGGATGACGAGGTTATTCAAATATAGGATTTCCATAAAGTTTAGCGATTCGCCTGTGTTAATTCATAGTCAATATTTTTTACTAATGGTGGGTACTCGATTTTTCGCCATTCACCCATTTGAAGCCAGTTGTGTGGACCAATTTACCGACAGAGTCGTTACCCAGGGTGCGCCATAGGAGGCTGGTCTACACTACACCCACGATGAGATGGGATGAGATGAGATGATAATGGAGATTTGTTGGGATGGCACAGGGGACCGGAGCTCCCGGAAAAAGTCCCTGTGTTACCTGGACCACGGGCTTGCACAACACAAGCTATAAATCGGGGTACACAGAGATCGAACCCGGGTCTACAGTATTACATACAAGATCAGCGATCTAGCAACTAGACCACTATTGCAGCTCATAGCCGCTTATAGGAATTTCAAACTAGGTTGCCTAATGGGGATCTTCTGAACAGATAATGTGTATTCTATAGCTTAATGTTCGTTTCGTCCTAGATCATACATACCCCAGATAGATCGGCCTTATAGGTTTTGAAGTTAACAACTTTTGTCAGGTTTACTACGCTGCCATCTAGTTGTTACATAAGGAGTCACGTCATAATTCCCATTTGAATTGCATTAGCGACTGTACTGCCATCTCGTGTTTGTTTACGGCGGACCGGTAGCGATTCTGGCGGTTCTCTTCAAAGTGCAAACGATTTTAAAATAGCGATAACCTATCTGTTACATATATGATCTAGATCTTCACATACAGGATGGAGGTTTATTTCTCAGTTTATGTTGCGACATTTTGAATTTAACAAGGAGACACTGTTACATTGAATGTAATATTAGTTTAATCTTGGTAAAGCGACATACTTTTTTCACTTTTGTAGATCCGATCATATTTACAACGCTGTCCGAGAATGTCAGTGCTGGGGAAAAACTAGGAAAGTACGTTACTTGATGTCAAAACAGTTTTGATGTAATTTGTTATATTTCCTTCAATGTTTCTAAACGTATGGGATTACGATATTAGCTAGGGCTTCACGAAAAGCTTAGTGACTGTAATTTTGTGTTTTCTTGCTAGCAATGTTAGTAATTTCGAGGAATAGACTCCAATGTATAGGACACATTTTTCTTCATCGTAATTTTTCACGACGATTCGAAGCTTGTGAACTCTTATAATGTGGCGCCATATTGGAAGATCTGGTTGCCTCGGAAGTTGCGCACGCATCTAGCGCGAGGGGAAGGGAAAAATGCGAGACGCTAGCCGCGGTGCGGAGGGAGAGGGAAGAAAAGCGACTGCGACTGAGCGGAAGAAGGAAACGTCTGGAAACAGATTCTTATGGAGGCCCAGAAGATTCGCGACGCAGAGCATTCTAGACAATCGTGATAAATAAATATAACACCATCAGTAGCAGCCAGCAGTGTTGCCAATTTAGCGGTTTTCCAGCTAGATCTAGCGTTTTTCGGCGTTAGTTTAGCGGGTAAAATTTATGAAATTTGTATTGCTGATATATGGATTTAGCGGGTGTTTTTAGCACTCACAGCGGCAAAATAATATAATTTGACATTAACAATATAGCAATTTAGCGGTTTCTGCACGGCTTCACAGCGGATTTTTAAGAATCGAGTTGGCAACACTGGAAGCCAGTCAGTCAGTAGCGAGAGAGAGAGAGAGAGAGAGAGCCAGCCTTGGGCAGCGAGCGAGGTGGACCTGAGTTCGAGTTAGTCTTCGGAAGTCAGTCTACACGTGAGTGTTCGAGCGAGAAGGAAGCCAGCTTCGAGACCGGAGGAGGACCGCAACTGTGACAGCGACCAGGCGAGGATCTGAGTGCGACGTGCAGTGAACTTCAACTGTGGCATCGTCCAGGCCAGGATCTGGGTTCGAAGTGCAGTGAACCATATCCGGAAGGCTTGAGTTCGAAGTGCAGTGAACTGTGACTGGAGGTCTTGGGTTCGAAGTACAGTGAACTATCCGGAAGGCTTGGGTTCGAAGTGCAGTGAACTGTATCTGGAAGGCTTGGAGTTCGACGTACCGTGAACTTGAATGAGTGAGCTAGAAGAACTAGCCAAGGCGAACGAACTGTGAACTGAGAACTGACATTTTTGTTTTGTACATAGTGATTTGTGAACATTACTTGAAATTAGGAGTACATTGTTGTTCTCAATAATACACGTGAATTGTCATTGTCGTTCGGTGGAGTGCAATAACGACTACTGTGTTGCTGTGTTGAGTGGAATACCCATTGTTGACGGGTGTGTGATTAAAGTTGGAAATAAAAGTCACATCATTGTTGAATAAAAGTTACAATATTATTCTTTTATTTTTGTTGTTGTTTAGTCAACTGACCGAAGACAGGTTTGAACCTGACAAGTGATACCAAGAAGGCACCACTTATGAGGAAATTAGGCCAGGAGATAATGGGGAAGGCTGGCCAGTTCCTTTCCCTTCCATTGCATATATCGCCGACTAGCTACATATTACACTAGTCAGGCTTTTATGAATAAAAAAGTCACATCCAAATATTTCCTTAAAAATACAGAATTCTTTCGCCAGTAAACAGAGTTCCATTGTCTGCAAAACTTGTAGGCCTATAGTACTATCAAAAAAATGTTCTACCTATATTTGTTTACTCTACTGTCCGAAGACAGGTTGGAATCAATAAGGCATCATTCATGAGGCAACTAATCCAAGAGATAATGGGATAAGATGACCAGTTCCTTTCCTCCTGTCTGATATAACAACAATTAAATTATCTATAAGTGAGTGGAGAGACATTTTACAACGCAGACCAGATACGCTTGACCTTCCCTATCTCGTTACAGAATAATTGTGATCTGGATTCAGTGTAACCAGATTTCTGGTCTCTCATTTAATTTAATAGGATATCTTGCTTCCAATTAGTTCATTGCTTTAAAAGTTTTATTTTCGACTTTTGCTCTTATTACGAATGCAAGCAGTCTCTCAATCCTTCGAAAAGAGAGAGAGAGAGAGAGAGAGAGAGAGAGATAGACGGAGGGACAAGGAGTGCGACGGTAGCGGCATGAGAATGAAGCTGAAGAACAAGTTTCCTGCCATTACTCTAATTAATGTAGCAAAGGCCACAAAAATCCCAATCGATAAATGTTTACAATATCAATATATCAGAATAGTAACACCAATCAACGACTAACTTTTTAAACTCTAATACCCGAGCTGATTTCTTAACTTTCTGATAGAAAGGTTCAGTCCTTTAATATACTAATTTAGAGATAACACTAGTAATGATATCTCCTTCCCCTACCTGCAATGGCGTATGTAAGTCGGATTAAAGGATAGTTTAATCAGAAAAAAAAAAGAAAGAAAGGGATGAAGAACGAGAAAAAGAAAGAAGGAAAAAAAAAGGACTAATGACAACAGTCGTCTAATAATAATAATAATAATAATAATAATAATAATAATAATAATAATAATAATAATAATGGTAATAATAATAATAATAATAATAATAATAATAATGGTAATAATAATAATAATAATAATAATAATAATGGTAATAATAATTAACATTATTTATTTGTTTATTTATTCTACCAATCATGGCTGCTTATCCTACAATTTTTATCAACTCCCTAGGGTTTGTTTTTTCATCTCCCTAGAATTAGTTTCTTTGCTTGCTAACATTGTACTTACTTACTTACTTACTTACTTACTTACTTACTTTACTGGCTTTTAAGGAACCCGGAGGTGCATTGCCGCCCTCACATAAGCCCGCCATTGGTCCCTATCCTGAGAAGATTAATCATCATATCCCACCTCCATCAAATCCATTTTAATATTATCTTCCCATCTACGCCTCGCCCTCCCCAAAGGTCTCTTTCCCTCCGGCCTCCCAACTAACACACTATATGCATTTCTGGATTCGCCCATGCGTGCTACATGTCCTGCCCATCTCAAACGTCTGGATTTAATGTTCCCAATTATTTCAGGTGAAGAATACAATACGTGCAGTTCTGTGTTGTGTAATTTTCTCCATTCTCCTGTAACTTCATCCCTCTTAGCCCCAAATATTTTCCTAAGCACCTTTTTCTCAAACACCCTTAACCTATGTTCCTCTCTCAAAGTGAGAGTCCAAGTTTCACAACCATAAAGAACAACCGGTAATATAACTGTTTTATAAATTCTAACTTTCAGATTTTTTGACAGCAGACTGGATGATAAAAGCTTCTCAACCGAATAATAACAGGCATTTCCCATACTTAGTCTGTGTTTAATTTCCTCCCGAGTATCATTCATATTTGTTACTGTTGCTCCGTAATAATAATAATAATAATAATAATAATAATAATAATAATGGTAATAATAATAACAATAATTAATAATATTTATTTGTTTATTTATTCAACCAATCATGGCTGCTTATCCTACGATTTTTAACAACTGCCTAATATTCATTTATATCACCTCACTAGAATTTGTTTTTGTTTGCCAACATTGTACTTTCAATAATTGAACCTCTTAAAATGATTAATGTTTATTTTATCATATTTAATTAAAATTTTTCTATCTTTTATTATGTTTATATTATCCAGGTTATGTTATAGCTTCTCCTGTATGAAATTATGGATAGTCAAGTATCAGAGATTGTTTAATATATATATATATATATATATATATATATATATATATTGATAATTGAAATGGAATGCAACTGTTTTAATAAAAATGAAACTGAATCAACAAAGCCTTCTTGACTAGTAATCGTCCAGAGAATTCAATGAACATTGTATAGTTGGCACAACTGGTAACAAGAGCACAGCTGATCATAACACACTATTGCCATCTAGCGGAATATTTGTAATGAGATGGTACAATAATACATTTTCAAGACAGCTTAGTATTTTGGTAAGTCAATTAATATTTTATTGTATTAGAGTAATTTATTTCTTCTAATCTTTGTAAAGCCTACTTCCTTCTAATCATATTGTAATTGTCAATTAAAGCCCACTCAAGTTGAGTTTTGATTTTCTCTAGATAAATAAAAAACTCTAGTGAGATTACTGTAGACTAACACATTTTTACTCCGTCATACTACTTTTGACCAATAAAATGGTACGGAACTTTCAACAAATCATAGCCGTTTATCGCACAATTTTATCACTTCCCTAGCATTTGTTTATTTTTATCACTTCCCTAGCATTTGTTTGTTTTTATCACTTCCCTAGCATTTGTTTCTTTGCTTGGCAACATTTCAAACTGCAAATTCTTTACGGTATTACAAAACATGCTTTGCGATCGTCATTTGTTTCCCGCATAGAAAGTCGTCTGCAAATAGCGGCTCCGTTCAAACCTTTTGGTGAAAGTAACATTAGTGAAATAGAATTTTAGCAAGTCAATTAATATCTATTTTATTGTATTTCTCTAGATAAATCAAAACCCCTAGTGAGATTAATAATAATAATCCGTGGTGCTACAGCCCGTGAAGGGCCTGGACCGACCAGCCGGCTGCTGGCCTCACGCCCAGATGTCGAAGCAGAGGTGGACGATCATCCAACCAGAATGGAGGTATCGTGTGGTTAGCACGATGATCCCCCCAGCCGTTATAGCTGGTATTCGCAACCGGATTTCACTACCTATCGTAGCTCCCCAAGTGCATCACGATGCTTGGTGGGCACCGGTCCCATACAGTGGTCGAAATTTCATGAGAAAATTTCTTCCCCCATGATGACTCGAACCAGCGCGAATTCCGTATCGCGAGTCCTAGGCAGGATGCCTTAGATGGCGCGGGATCCTAGTGAGATTACTGTTGATAAAATTAATAAGTACTAGCAATAATCAAGCCAATAATAGGAGTGAGGAAATTAATAATAGTGACAATAAAGGGACACGGATCTGCATAATATGTAATTAAGTAAACGAAGATATTATATTCGGATCTTAGTCATAAGATTTCAACTTTTCCTGTACCCCTCATTTAAGCTACATCACTCAAGTAAATTCAATAAATTCCAAAACCGGACCATTTGGTGTTATGATTAGCTACTGCTTAGCCAAGCGAAGAGCGGTCACGGAATTTCACAGAGATGTTATTCTTCCTTCCCACCAGTGGCGGCTCGTGCCGGATAAATTAGGTGAAGGTCAATAGAATTCTAGGTAATTTCCTGGAATCGTTATATACCCGTGACGTCGCGAATGCTTTTGTAACCTATAC
This sequence comes from Periplaneta americana, assembly GCA_025594305.2. Lineage (NCBI taxonomy): Eukaryota > Metazoa > Arthropoda > Insecta > Blattodea > Blattidae > Periplaneta > Periplaneta americana. The sequence continues at coordinate 97,379,625 of JAJSOF020000027.1, read as the reverse complement.
GATGGGCATATTGAATTAATGTAATATATTCACCATTTTCTTAAGTTTTATGAAAAGCACAGCATATAAAATAAACAAATTTTCAACATTTTCGGAAGCTACGTCCCCTTAATCCCGAAGAATTCACTGCCCCAACAAAACTTCCGCACAATACATACCACAACATAATAAAACAACCACAAGTCCACATGACATAAAAAAGACAAAAACTAACACATTTTATACAACACATCAAATTAAAAGAGTACACAAGAAATAGGACCCATAACAAAATGCAAAATCACAATCATAACCGTAAACTGTATTCATATTTTAAATCAACTTCGGAACATGCAACTTCCGATATAAGCTTACCTATCCAGTAAAATCAAGCAGCTACGATTAAATCAAAGCAGTATTCTGTTGAACAGAAAACTTACACTTGAACGGAAAAGAAAGGGGCACTAGTAATTTCATCTCTTACAAGTTCATTGATGCGTTCAGAAATACAATAAATTATTTCATTTTGAATCGTTTTAGATTTCCCAGAAAGAACAGGCCTAATTTTTTCATAGTGATTTCTAATTTTCATAGGGCCAATGAAATGAGAGCCAATAATTCTTTGAAATTCCCCCTGTTCTGTGACGAAATACTCTCATCATGACAGCGAAAAGCCAAACTCCTGCTTGCTTAGAAACAATACCGTATCGATTGCGGCGTGCATTACCAGTCTATTTAAACGTACGTTTTCATTAAATTGACTTACGTATAACCTAGTACTTTCCTTTAGTGCATCCGCAATGGTGTTCATGTTCTTCTGCAGTGCCTTTAATTGCAAAATACATTTAATGTGTTCAGCTGAATCTGCATAGCTGTGAAGACCGCGATTGACATTTCTGAAATCGCAAAATCCAGTTGAATTCCAAGCGGGTTTCTTGTTCCCCAGAAGAAGACAAGGTCAACAATATAACTTCTCGTTATAGTGACTCCCACATAACCAGTTGCAATCGGCATACCACGAATCTTGAAACTGAATATTGTATGACCGACCACCACTTTTCACTTTTTTCATAGTTATATTAATGTGACTTGTTGTTCTGCGGTATTTTAAAATATCTTGCTTATCTTCTGCACACCAACGAGAGAACGGTGTCTCCAAAAGATTACACACTAAATCGTTTAACGGATTCATTTTTTAATCGCATTAATACACGTAGTATCACCTTCACACTTCGCTGCACTTGTCACAACAAAGAATACGTAAAGCGAAATCATTGGTCAGCGCGGTCAAATGTACAACGTAGTTTCAAATGTTATGCCAACTTTCTTTATTACAGGGTACTCAAATTATTTCAAAATCCATACAAAACATAATATTCAAGAGGTGCTAACGTTAAAAAATACCAAAATATATACTTTATATACTAAATTTAAACAATATTTAACTTCTTTACAGAATATTTTATGTTTTCTTATTTAGTTGCAAAATATTACAGTTTGCCACCCTGATCCAATGTTTGGACGAGAGAGAGATTCTGTCTTTCAAGAATAGAGAAAGGAGATGAATGCCTGCTCCACAGAGCCTCATAATAGCCTCGCAAAAGGGACCAGTAATTCATAGTAAGCAACTCGTTGTCATGGCAACCGGGTGTGTTTACTGAAGGCGAAAAGGAAAGCCTCATTCGGACCTTCAGCTGGTCTGCTAGCCACGTGGCCTGACTGGTGAGGGGTTCGTGTGAAGTACTGCAGTGAACGTTAACGGAGCGGATTAAGCCGAACAAGATATTAAAAAATAGAGCAAAATATGGTTTAGTGAAGAATTCATTTTATTTTAATTTCTTGATAAAATATATTTTATTAAAGCACGAAAAAAGGGGTGAAGGTGGCCTTCATGTACTTCACTTGAATAACCGCCACTGCTTCCCACATAAAGTTAACAGCCAATTGATCATACTCTTACATCAAATGGCAATAGCCTCATCTTTAAGAGGCTACTTTTTCAATCAGTGAAGTAAGTGGCTAGGAATTTGAAGAGGGCGGGTTCGATCTAAGGCAGCGACAAGGAATGTCTCCTCGCAGTTACTTCCATAGTGGTTCAGAGGCCCGCCGAGTATCCTATACTTTGAGCCTGAAGTCTTTCCTTTGGGATAACGCAATCGATCGTGATGTCAAACCACTCATTTTCTGTTGTAGACATTATGAAAGCAGGGAGTTTCGCCCCTACGTCTCCCTTTTGTGTACTTTATTTGTCTATATGAAGGATATTTTACCTTCATCTTCCCCTTTTAAGGTTTGAAGGATGACTTACACTGTACTGTATTGGATATAGGCCTCATGGTGAAGGAGTGAATATACGAATTAATGAATCAGTGTATGGGTGATGAAAACAAGAAACGAAATAAAAACGTCGCTCTAATTTCCGGCAACCAATCACGTTGCAGGTTGGCTATATTTAAACGTGTGCGTCTTGTAATTCGCTGATGAAGACGTCATGTAATTCCTAGGGCTCGATAAATACTTAATATAATTGCCCGCAATTTTGGCTCTTTCGTTGGCGTTCGCAGAAAGCACACGAGGACGTTATTTGCAGCTCAATTATTTGCTGAATTACAGTGCGTTTGATTTATTATCATAGGAGCTACGACATGATAATGTTTAACGGTGCGGCAAATACAGGGACATCATTTTATTTTTACTAACATTTTTAATATTAACCTGTCTATACCTTTAGAGAACCGGAAACACCGCTTGTTCCCCCCTCCAAGACTGGAGTTCGATGATACTGGCGTAAAACACAAATCACTCTACTAGGTATAGGAAGGAAGAAAAGTAGTTCATCCATTTACGTAAACTAGGAAATATCGCGATTTTGAGTTTGATAATTTTCGTTAGGTTTTTCTTTAATCAAAGTACAGTACTGTATTAAGAATAAGTGTTTTTACTCACGAAGTGAGTTATCCATGCGAACGTATTCATTATGCAGTGTATACTGTCTACAGCACATTAGCGTACAATATAGAGAAAGAAGTTAAATTGAAAAATAATCATAATATGAATATTTAAACAGAATTTTGAAAATGGTGGCCGTTCATTTCGATACAAGCTTCAGTTCTTTTGTGCATATTATCGCACTATAGACTATTGCATCTAATTCCAATTGCCAGTTTCGTCCTTCGTACTAGTAACTCATGTTGAAATAATTCTGTACCTACTCTACGTACTGTAAATTCAATCTTCACTTCTGCCCGACCCGAAAATATAAAATTACTCAGACATGCTATCTACTGTCCGTCCAAGTGGTTATGCCGCAGGATTGTAGAAAGGGAGGAAATCACGTGACAGTTAATTTCTTAATGAGGCCCTTTTATTTAAGTTAAATTAAACAGCTGTATAATATCACGTAAACTTCCAATTCCTAAGAGAAATTAATGTTTTCAGAAAAGAGCTAAGACAGCCCAGCTATTACAGAGGGGCGAGCAGAAGCAGGTGGGGGAAATCGGGATGCGACGTAGGCAAACGGACAGTACCTGTGCGAAAATATGATTCAATATTGAAAGCTCTTTCGTCACTGGAAAACGCGAACATATTTCTGGAACGTACTATACTCAGTAACCCAGTACTGCTTACTATCTGCGGTCTTGGTTCTGTGTGGAGTTGGAACTTCCTTAGTAGAAGGGGTGGGAGTGAAGTACATTCAAAAACTCAGGTACAATAAAAATTGAAGTAAAAATAAAATGATGTCCCTGTAGATTCCTCGTCTGGTAGCTAGGCAACGAAAGAACAAAAATGACGAACAATACTACCTACCTAGACTTTATAGAGCCTTCACTTCCTAATACGTAAGCAAAGAGGAGGAGTCACGCCGGGAATAATAGCGTCGCAACTATCGGCAATTAATTTTTTTAAGATATATCAAAACTGATTTCAGTCTTTCTTACTCATGTTTCAGCTTCTCCTTTCACATCAACTTAAAATCCAGTGAAGTGTAGAGGATAGAAAATGGCTTATCTTTCTACTACCACTTGTCAGGCACACATTGTCGGCCTTTCTTGTGAGGTCAACACGGCACAGGGCTATAACTGAGACAATACAGGACAGCACATGATAAGGGATAAACACCAGTCCCGTGGACGGAAAATTAATCTCTTCCATTGCCCACACTGGGAATCGAACCAAGAACCTCTTGGATAGAAAATGCACACAGTATCCACAGAAACAAAGCTGTGGTCCGATATAAATCAACTACAATGTATTTCAGCATTTAATGAAAAAACAATGCATTACAATGTTACGTCCAATGACTAAGTTGTTAATTATTTGGTGCCTAAATATCAAGAAACCAAAGATATAATTCTTTTTATAATTAGACTTCAATAATTGAAGCGTTTTCTACATAAGAACTTGACTACAAAAACTTAAATTTGAGTTACATAGCAATCAAATATTCTAGTTCTGGTATCACAGCATTGCACAGAACGACGTTCAAATGTTTCTAGAGGGTGCTGTTTTTGTTAGAGGGAAATAATATTCTGTCAGAAGGAAAATTCTCTCTCATTGAGGTCCGGGCTGATATGTACATCTATTATCAGGCAGTACATCTCATTTGACAATACAATATGTGTCAGAGAAAAACAGTAATTGTTTGTATGTATCTGAAGTCTGACTAGTGTAATATGTGGCAAGTAGGCGATGTATGCAATGCAGGGGGAAGTAGCCACCCTACCCCATTATCTCCTGACCTAGTTGCCTCGTAAGTGGTGCCTTCTTGGTATCACATGTGAGGTCCATACCTATCTCGGACAGTTGACTAAACAACAGTAGAGAAATGTGTTATTAAGGATCCAATATATCTATGCTGGAAACGAGAAAATAGCGAAACATACGTTAAGTTGTTATTCCAGGGAACGTCTCAATTTTATTATAACTTCGACGGTGCTGTTAATATTGAGTACTATAAATTAGTCTGGACCACACTTCGGGTCTCTACACATAACTTAATGTAAAGGTTGATAATATTGTGATATGAGTAATATTGTGATAGTTATTTTGAGTATTTATTACAATTTTACTGAGAGAGAGGAAGATCGGTTTTTTGCGTCAACTTATTAAGGAAATTTTCCTGGACAAGTTTTTGCACAAAACCGGTCCTTCTCTCAATCAGTAAAATTGTAATAAATTCTCAAAAATAACTATCACAATATTACTCCTATCACAGTATTACCAACCTTTACCCTACATCTTGTATCATAATCATGTATGAAGTATAGTATAGTATACTATACTCTCAGGACTCAATAGGTTAAGTCATACCTTAGGAGATGAAATTATGGCCTGAACAGGAAAAAACCTAATCCTTGGAAGACGGAAGAATAATACACAGCTTTACGACATCGAGCATTGCGAATTCGAAGAGGTAGGCCTCCATAAAGAGAACATACTGTATGAGCTATTGCATCTCAAATCGACCGAAATATAGAGAGAATTGGCCTTACAATTTCTAAATACAACGAAACTTTTTTTGTACGTAGAGAACTGTGATACAATGCTTTGTGCAAAGTTTGAGGCATCAGAACTTCATAGTGTTTAAATTAAAAATATTTAAATTTATCGTATTTTCATAAAATTTGCAACTTTAAACTGTTGTAGCTCCGAAACCCTTTCACCCCATGATCAAGATCATGGTTTATTTTGATGCTGAGTAATTAAAGTTTATATTACCATATAAACAGATTTTCTTACTTTTTATGGAAATGGAGAAATTTAAATTTGTCCTCATTAAGACGCCTTTGGGTAGGAAAAAATATTTTAAAAATATATAGTTAGATTCCGCATTGAAAGTACAAATATAAACATATTTTTTACTGATAGTATGTTGATAAGAGAGCATTGAAAATATTAAATAAAGAAAATAAATAGTACGCGCGTGAATTAACCAGCTGACTGTGAGACGGGAGCTAGCCGAGACAAGCAAGACCAGGAGACAAACACGTGATGTGTCGTCTAGCAGCGCGAGGCTGTGCTAGCTTTATCACAGGTTTTCATAAACACAGGAGTAAAATAACGCCCAACGCTCGCTTATCTTCAGCTCTCGGTCAGTGCGTGCGGTACAGCGCCGTTCAAGTCTAGGCGATGAAAATAATCTATTTAATACCCTCGAAACTTATTGCCGTACCACTAAGCAAACAATGCCGAATCCCTCTTAATAATGCAAGGTTTTTTCTCAATATTTTTTTACATTTTTACAAATGGCCAAAAAAGCCTAAAAGTAAGTAAAATCAGATTATCTGTCTCTCTGTGTACAATAAAAATAAGGATTACTTCTTAACATAACCTACCAAATGTCAGCTTCAAAATGAGCTCCCGTTCAATGTTCTGCAGTAAATGGTTCCAGAGTTCTGAGCGCTGAAAGAGGCTTGTTTTTATAAAACACTTAATAAATATATATAATAAATTTTCAGTCAAATACACTTTTCAATTTGTGAGGTCAGATAATCTGTTATATCAGAATATTTAATGCGAAGTCACTAATATTTTCGACTTTAAAAAGTCATCTTCAGGTGCATTAGATGCAAACAATTTTTAAGAATAGGTGATAAGTTGATCTAACAATTAATAATATAGTAAGTAATGCACGTGCTGGCATTTACAATTATATAAGTTTCGTGCCTCTTAAGGTAAACTGTACATGGTAAAGCTGAACACTGATGCTAGAGTCTCGTGTGTATATAAGACAAGGAGAAGGCACAGGATGATGTTAACCTTACACAATTAAAGGCTAAGTATTCTCATTAGATCATGTCATTAAAATTACATTTGTACAGTTTAATATTAACTATGTTAAAATGTTAAATATAATGTATGAATTTAAAAGAGATGGAGAAAGCTGTGATGCAAACGCTTGATGGTAGAAGAGCACGCCAGCGAATAGGGATTATAAAGAATGGACACTTCGCGTCGGTACCTTTGATGTAGCCGGACCGATTTCAATGACCTTCAAGCCAGCTAGAGCGTCAGATTCTGCTTTCTCCCTAGAGTTGGCGCTGACATCACACCAGCTAGCAGTCGACACAGCGGAAATATAACACATATAATTAATACATCTAGGTACATTATGTAGGCCTACTCAAATAAAATAAATTAGATCCATAAAATAATAAATCCGTCATTAACTGTAATGTCTAGACTCTAGAGTTCCTTTATAATGAGAGTTGAGACGTTGACCCCAACAACAATTAAAATATGTAATGATTTGATAGCCCTGAAAATGGAAAAACAAAACTCTTACGAGAAGTAAAACCATATACCTATATTATATTATATACAAATATTAAACGAATTCGATACTTAATTTTATACTGTATTATATTATTTTATAATATAATTTATGATATCTGAAATATAAAATATTATTATTACAACTAGTTTGTCACTGAGAAATAGGGAATAGCAGTTAACTTGAATTTATTTGAAGCAAAGCGTTACTGGATTATGCAATAAGGTTGGCAATGTTTGGATCCTTGTCTCAACTCTGTTCTCAATTATCATCTTAGCGTATGCTCGATTACACTAACCTCTAGCGCTTAAAAGTGGAACTAACCGCTGGCGCACAGAGAAACAAAACACAGGAAAATTCGTTCAGTGTCCATTCTTTATAATCCCTATTCGCTGAGCACGCAGTCTAATTCGTCGTGGTGAATGCCATATTTGTATAGTTGTTCAATTGTTTGCATCCAGACAAGGAGGCGTGTTTCACCCGACGTTACATGTTTTAGACTGACCTCACAAATTGAAAAGTGTATTTGACTGAAAATTGATTATATATATTTATTAATTGTATTCACACTTTTCTGAACCAACATGTCTTTCAAATTTATAAAACACGCTAAATTTGTCGCTCAATAATACGAAAACCGTTTGACTTTCGATAGTATATTTTTGAAAATGCACTCCCCTCAGCACTTTTTTATAAGTAGGGAAAAAACTATAGTATAAAAAATGCGATGTTTTTTACTGAACGTTTTCATATGGAATAGCCCGTATAAATGGACGAGAATTTTTCACTCCTGCAATAGATTCAAGTAGGTCGTAGCCTGCACACTCAACCTTCAAACGCGCTCATCTGGTATCGATATACGAGGTCTCGACTTGCTGCAGGATAATGATAACTCCCAAACAAATAACCAGCAGACTGTTTAAATCTCGTGTAATTACATGCGATCCTGTTTACCTTGCAACCCCACATTATCCAGCAAAATAGTTGCCTTCAGCATTTAAAGACTCGTAATTATATTCCCATCGTATGGAGCAGTAGTAATCTGAAGGAGACATCAAAGTTGTGACTCGGCGAGAGGGAGGGGGAGGCATTTGAGATAAAAAGAGAACCGTTGCAGTACAGCGAGACGGCACCGCCACGCACAAGTAAACAAGATGCCGCATTTAAGCTACGATTCAGATGCTTTCTGTTCATACAATGTTTGTAGAGTAGCAAATTCTGTACTTAAACTCCTTTTGAAAGTACATAGATACTTCAGATAGGCCGAGGAGACGCCTTGCACAGGCACCGCGCGGATTCTTAAAATTCCCTGCAGACATTGTAAATTGTATCAAATACGCAGTGTTGCCAACCTTTTTCAATGACAATTCCCACAAAGGCAACTAAATTTTTCCGATTTTTTTCCCCATGAAAAAATATTTAATTCCCATATTTTCTCCCACATTATTTCTTACATTCTCGTAATAGATACAAGTCTAGGGACCGGATTTTTATGTAATATGTATGTATTTATTTACACTGCAAGTTGGGAAGCACCCGGTGGCAGTGGTATACACAATATAAACAGTACACAAAAAAAAATGATAAGCAATCTATACTAATAATAAATCAGTAGCCGAAATTTTTCTGGTAATTTTCGATTTTCCAAAAATAATTGGTCCTAACATATACAATTAACCACCCTGAAACCGAAAATCGCTTTTTTGAAATTTTTGTTTGTATGTCTGTCTGTCTGTCTGTCTGTATGTTTGTTACCTTTTCACGCGATAATGGCTGAACGAATTTCGATGAAAATTGGAATATAAATTACGTTCGTTGTAACTTAGATTTTAGGCTATATGGCATTCAAAATACATTATTTAAAAGGGGGGTTATAAGGGGGCCTGAATTAAATAAATCGAAATATCTCGCTTATTATTGATTTTTGTGAAAAATGTTACATAACAAAAGTTTCTTTAAAAATAATTTGCGATAAGTTTTACTCCTTGAAAAATTTGGTAGGACTGATATTTAATGAGATAAATGAGTTTTAAAATTAAAATAACTGCCATCTAAGGCCGTGTAATGAAATAAACAAATGACTTCGTCTATAAGGGGCCTTGGTCAACAACAATCGAAAGCTATGAATCATAGCCTACAGAAAATGTTTCTGTGTTTCTATGAAGCAATATCGGAAGCTAAATTAACCGATTTGTATAATTAATTATTATTTCACCATTGAAAAGTGTAGTTTCTCTGTATGGACATAATGCTATAATGTTATTACAGTAACTTCTGAGTGAATTGAGGACAGGTAGAATTAAAATAGCTTCTTATGCACAGAAAACTTGATAAGCTATTCTGTACATTCGTTTCCTGTATTTCCTGAAATAATTTTTATGACGAAATGAGTGGTCTCTGGATCAAAATGATCGCATTTTAATTATGCAAATACAATTTAAATTAAGTAGCATAATAAACGATTTATCCTTATATCAAACACGAATGTTCCCTGGATCAAATGTCCTATTTTAATTATGTAATTACTTTATATTTATTTCAAACGGGTGCAGCGGAGCGCACGGGTACGGCTAGTACACAATAAATTTACAATACACAATACAATTATACAATACACAATACAATTTTACACACAGTACAATAAGAATACACAATATAATTTAACACAATAATAATAATAAAACATAAATAAAATACCTAATTTTACATTACAACCTACATAATTATGTATAGGCCCTACATAAGTTTCAATAGTCTTTCACTTTACTCTCATCTCACTCACTGTAGTGGCACTATGACGCATTTCACTGACACTATAGAACACATTTCATTCACGCTATACATTATCACTGATCGGAACTATTCACTGCACTGTAAAACCATAACTCCACTGACTCACCTCGCTTCACTGATACAACAGTTCAAATAAGTCAAATAATTACACCCTTATGCATACTGTACTTATAAACAGAACTACATTTAAACTAAACATTTCTAGTCTAAGGCCCTCTTACACGCTATTTTTAAATAATTTACAATTCAAACCAAGGAAGTAACTCGTCAGGCTAAATAAATACATGTCATCTTAAAAAATTAAATATTAAATGTCACCTTAATTTTAATTTGCACTTGATACACAACTTTTTAAATTATTCTTGAAACTCCTTAAGGAAGGACAGCCCTCAAAGACCGCTGCAGGTAGGTCATTCCAATCATTTATAGTTCTATTTAAAAATGAGAATTTACCTACATCCGTTTTCTGTTTCCTACATTTGATTTTAAAATCATGATCGTTCCTACCATAGTACGTTGGCTTTTCTAACCGAGCCGTTATGTCTACCCATGTTTTCTGACCTAGATGTGCTCTATACAATGATGTTATTCTAAATACAATACAAAAGATGTGAAATATGTAGGCCTACATATTTATGTAAGAAAATTAAGTTGAATATGTACCAAAAAATAGGAAAAATTATTAAAATATTCAATATCAATATCTGCGCTGGTATGTATTGTTAAGCCTAGATATTTGTAGTGTGGTTTAATTTTCTGTTCTTCATGACGATTTCTACCGTTTCTGGTGCTCTTCCGCCGTTTCTGAGCATCATCATTTCTGTCTTGTCCACATTTATATCAAATTTGTTTCTATTGCACCATTTTGCCATGATGTTTATTGTTTCTTGTAACTTTGTAAGGTCTTTAGACTCTACTACTATGTCGTCCGCTTATGCGTATGAGATTATTCCCTTCTTGATTTTTACAATACAAAGTAGTTGTATGAGAAAGGTTGCCTTAAGTTCACTCATACTCGTATTTACAGTGGGCCGTAAGGGGTGAATGCCTCTTTTACTTCCTGGAACTAAGATGTTATGTTTCATCCCGAAATATATCCTTCCTCGGTTAGGTAAAAAGGCTTTTTTAATCTGTATTTCAAATTGTAAACTTCCCCAGCAGAAGTTTTTTTTTTCTTTTAAAGAATTAAAAATTAATAAAAACCCCTAAATATGTAGATTTATGTAATATCAAGCCATAATATGTAATATGGGGTAAATATGTAAAAATATGTAGTATCAAATTTTAGTATAGTAATGGTAATTACAAGCTTCGCAAAGATTTGTTATTTATATACGATTAGGTTGAAAGTAATATAATATGTAATTATATAAAAATCCGGTCCCTAGATACTCGTATAACTAAGAAAGGTTATAAAAGAACGAGACAAGTCTCGGCATTGCATGCGAAATTGCATAGGTTTGTTACAGTCGCGTCGCTGCTATTTCCGGCGTGACTCCTCCCCTTTGCTTACGCCTTAGTGAAGGCTCTATAAAGTCTAAGTAGGTAGCATCGTTCGCCATTTTTGCTCCTTCGTTGCCTAGCTACCAGACGAGGAATCTATTTGCCGCACCGTTAAACATTATCATGTCGTAGCTCCTACGATAATAAATCAAACGCACTGTAATTAAGCAAATAATTGAGCGGCAAATAATGTCCTCGTGTGCTTTCTGCGAAGGCCAACGAAAGAACAAAAATGGCGGGCGATTAAGTTAAGTATTTATCCAGCCTTAGGAAGTGCATAACGTCATCAGCATCGAATGGCAAGACGCACACGTTTAAATGTAGCCGACCTGCAACGTGATTGGCTGCCGGAAATAAGAGCGAAGGAACTATAGGTTATGTATGACGCAGGTTTCAGTTGCATGAATCCCACCTACTTTAAACAGTAGATTGTAATAACTCATATCTGCATTCTAAACGTACCACGAATCTCGGTTCAAGATTTTAACTTACTCCACTTCTGTTTGAATTATCAATCACGATGAACATAAATCATAAGAAACTGCGAAACAATTTCTAAGGCGTACGCTGCCTCTATCACCTCTAGCCAATAGGAGCATACACGTAACGTGTTAAGACAGTGGGAAGTGAGAAAACTCCACCCTTTTCTTTAACTGAATATTTTTATCTGGAATTCAGTATAGATCTGGACACGGCAGCAGCGTTTCCAACCATGAGGTAACACTTAGCCTATCCTATAGGATATTACGATAATTTTCCTTATGTAATTCCGGTAAGGGAATTTAATGTTGGCATAATGAAATTATATCATTTTTCCGTACGAAGCAGTGAGATAAGAATTCATAGAGCTGTAATAGAGTATAATAAGTATGGAGTTTGTTAGCCTACTAATCTTCCATCTAGCTGTCGTTACCAAAAGTTCATTGTCGACAATGGAGATTCTGCCGACCGTTCTCTTTTTCATTCATTCATAGTGTTCTGCTCAAGGGCAGGTTCTTCACTGCAAACCCAGCATTCTTCAGTATTTCCTATTTTCTATCTTCTTCTTCGTCTCCGTATATGATCCATATATCTTAATGTCGTTTATCATTGATATCTTCTTCTGCCACGAACTCTTCTCCCGTTCTTCATTCCTTCCAGTGTATCCTTCAGAAGACAGTTTCTTCTCAACCAGTGACCCAGCCAATTACTTTTCCTCTTTCTGATCAGTTTCAGCATCATTCTTCCTTCATCCAGTCTTTCCAACACAGCTTCGTTTCTTAATCTGTCCATTTCACACGCTCCATCCTTCTCCATATCCACATTTCAAATGCTTCTATACGCTTCTCTTCACTTCGTCGTAATGTCCATGTTTTTACCCATACAATGCTACACTCCACACAAAAGATGCTCCTTTTTATACTAAAAGCTTCTTTTGTCATCGCTATTCTCCTTTTGACTTCTTGGCAGCAGCTATGTTACTGCTTATAGTACACCCCAAGTAGGCCTATTTGAAGCTGTCCACGTGCTCTACTGCCTCATTTAGAATTCGCAAGTTTACCTTCTTCATTTTTCTTGCGATAACCATGGTCTTCGTCTTGTTTGCATTTATCGTCATCCTATACTGCTCACAGCTGTCATTTAGCTCCAGTAGCAAATCGTCTCTTCTTCTGCTAACAACGCCATATCATCAGCAAATCTTATACACTTCATTCTTCTTCCTCCTACTATCACTCCTCCCATGTTCCGAAAACAGTTCTTCACTAAATCCTCCAAGTATATGTTGAACAGGACAGATGATGAAGGGCGTCCTTGTCGTACTCCTCTTACGATTTCACTAACTTCTGACATTTCTTCTCCTATCCTGACTTTGACTCGTTTCATATAAAGGTTACTGAACAGCCTCCTCTCTTTCCAATCCACGGCAATATTCTTTAGGATCCCTATCAGTGTATTCCAATCCACACTATCAAACACTTTTTCTAAGTTTACAAATACTATATACATTGCTTTATTCTTCTCTAGGTATCTTTCGGCGATTGTTCGTAGCAGTCCAATTGCATCTGTCGTACCTTTTCCTTTCCTGAAGTCAAACTGTTCTTCTTCCAACTGTTCTTCTACCTTAGAATATAAACGTGACGTTCGCTTTTATAAGTTGCCATTTTATAAACTGGAAATGGCCAAACTGATATATATGCGATCGAAAAATCTAATTTGAAATTTCTATAAACAAAAATAATATCTAAAAAGACAGCTATATTGCATTCCTTAATTTTCTTTGCGTCTTGTACTCTTCATGGAAGGTCTCTGTGATGTCATAAGGCATTGTTCTGCACAAACATCTGCACTCTCACTCGAGATATGGGCAGATACATATCTCAAGACAAGGAAACTTGAAATGGGTGGCCCACAGTTCTTTTAAATATCGTAAATCTGGCACGAAAAATATAAAATTTTACTCCCTACTCGAAAAAAGTCAAGCTGAAGATTTTAACAGTCCTTAAAAAGTCCTTCGTCATAGGCTGGTTTCGAATCTGTGATTCTTCGATCGAAAGGCAAGCAAGATAGTCACTATAACGCCGAGGATAACAATCCAATAATTTAAAAATCCGTTCTACATAATTCGAGACTCCAGCTACAACTCCTGTGAACTCCAAGTTCTTTCCAACAGGCTCAAGGCACTGACAGTCCAAACAATAAAATAATTTTATTAAAAAAAAAAAACTAAAGTTTTATTGGACAGTAAGTTTATAGCCATTTATACTACGGCTCATCACTACATTTGTCCTTGAACCTCACGGAAAGCATGAAAAAATTACAAGCAATGTCAGGACAGTAAAAGAGATGAGAATATAATTACGAGTAGTTGAGAAGTGGGTACACTAAGACAGGGAGAACAGTGAGACATATTTTATTAGATGGTAAATTTTGATGTTGAGATGTTGGTAACAGTGGAGTTGTATGTTGCATGAGTAAAGTAACAGTATTTTCATACTCGATTTGATTCTAGTTATAAAGGTGAGTGATGAAAAAAAAATTCGTAATTTTTCACTCTAGAAGTAAAAATTTGGCTTGTGTTTAATGAAGGTTATATTGGCTATACGAATGAGATATAAATATGAATGCTTTGTTACCTAATACTATGGTATTTGAGATTATGTTTGGCAAAGTTTCGTCTTTCTTGTTTTAATTTTGAAGTGATGGCGTCATTTTTAAATGAACTATGCGTAAAGGGAACAGTGAGACATGCCATTGAAGGGTACACTGAGACATCTCACTGTCCCCATGTACCAATGATTTGCAAAAACAAACTGTAATTATATTACATTTACCAATAACTAACATTAAAAATGAACATACTAGTAACAAATTTAGGAACTGTAGCTTAAAATAATGGATACATTACGTTTTAATGGTTTCATAAATAAAAAATTATTCACAAAATTTAAGAAAATGTTAAAAAACAATAAAAAATTGCATTAAATTCTTATAATTATAAGCTTTGTTGTCACCAAAAATTCATTCCATTTTTTCGCAAAAGTTAACAAGTATAATAAATTTATCATTAAATTGAATTAGTACTATATTAGGATTATTTATTATTCCAATAAATTATTGATTAATTCCATCACGACATTATATTTTATGAAATAAATTATTAATAAATTTACATAAAGAATTCAAAACATTGCTTGGAACAAAAAATTCTTATAAAGGAGCTTCATTTATTTTTATTTTCCAAATGTTCCAGATGTTTCCATGGTTTCGAAGTCAGACATCAAAATGATTCTAAATAAGCCTACAGAACATGGCAAGATAAAGAGACAGCAAGCTTTCCTTTCTTTTGAAATAAATGTAAATCATTTTAACGTCCGTTAATAGACACTGTGGTGTCTCACTGTACCCTCCTGAATGGGAACAGTGAGACATTTGCATTTTTTTTTTACAAACACGTATTGTATATTATGTCCTTTATCTATTAACATTTTTGTTTATGTATTATTATACGCCATGTTTTAATGTCTATTTCTATTCCACTTGATTTTTAAAATACTTGAATTATCACTTGCATACATATGTCTTAATATTTTGTGTCTCACTGTACCCGCTACTCTTCTATAGATGTTTTCTGTTTCCAATATCATTTGTTTAACTCCAATTAAAATCCGCTTCTATAATCTCTTTTCAAACAAAATTTTCCAGTAAAAGGATGAAATTAATAGGACTGAAGTAGAGAATACAATAATGTATGAAACAAAGGAAGGGAGATGTTATTAACAAGCAGTTCTTCAGAGACACGCGTCTACTTTGGGAACGTTATTGGCTAATTTAGCAACCCCGTATCAGCTTCAGCAATTACGTAGCCCTGATAGGAAATAATTGGATGATGGCTACAGGGTTGTTATTACAATCGCTTTATAGTGGAAATCACCTGAATAAAAGTTAAACAATTTACTATTAAAACTGCGTTTCTACAAACATAAACTTAACAGATCTATTTCCTCTTTCTGTCATATGAAAACACTTCTCACAAGGAGCGAATCAGGTGCTATTGTAACTACAGCTGGATATTTAGGCCTATACAGCATGTTTCAAAAATACACGACAAAATTTCAGGGTTGGATTCCACATATGCAGACGATAAAAAAATGTTCGTAACTGCAAGTTTGAACCAATAAATCATTGAGATTTGCGATAAATTAATTAGTTTTGGACATTGTATATTTATTATGGAGAACTACATTTGTATATAGATCTTTTGTTAAATTATTAAGTTTTTGTACTTTTGTGAACTATATCAATAAATCTGTCTGTCTGTCTGTCTGTCTGTCTATCTGTCTGTCTGTCTATCTATCTACCTACCTATCTAAAAAATGTTATATAAACATGAATCCGGAAAATGATAATTATTGAGATATCAGACATTGAAGTATGTTAGTGCTGCAAATTAATGGTACAAAAAAAAAAACTCAATATAGTACATGTAGCTAGTCGTGGTTGATAAAGATCAATCTTGAACGGAATCAGTTAGTACTCATAAATGGATTATAGTAGTTTAAATACTAAATAGGTAGGCATGGGTTCACCATTATTGTAGGCCTACTGTGGACAAATTTTCACTAGCAATTATGTACGATGGTGCCCCTGCACATGTGAACACCTGGATGAACGTTATCCTGGTCACTGGTTAGGTAGAGGTGGACCAATTGCTTGGCCTTTACGCTCACCTGATCTAAATCCGTTGGACTTTTCGGGGTTATTTATAATTGCTTGTATACTCAACTTCTGTGGAGGAAGAAGGAATACTTTATGCAAGAATTGTGCGGAGTTGTCAAATAATACGTATAACACCAGGTATTTTTAAGAGTATTCGCACCTCAATGAGATGACGAGCAGAAGCCTGCAGTATGACAATGGTTGGGTATTTCGAACACCTCTTGTAAGGCACTGAACAGAGTTCATTTTAAAACTAAATTGGAGCTGGTAACGTACTAACATAAAATACCTGATTGGCAGATATGTGAAAAATTATTATTTTCCAGACCCATCTTTATATAACTTTTTTATCCTCTACGTGTGTGGAATAAAGAAAGAAAAAAAGAGGGCGAAAGAAGAAATTGAGAAAAAGAGAAATGGAATGAAAAACGAAGATAGAAGAAAAAAACGGAAAAAAAGGCGGAAAAGAAACTAGGGAAAAATGGATGGAGGAAAAAAGAAAAAACGAAACGCAAAAATAAGAAATCGAAAAAATGAAGAAAAAGTAAAAATTAGAGAAAAATAAAAAATTGAGGAAAAGAAAAAATGTAGAAAAAAAATGAAGGAAAGGGAAAAAATTGAGGAAAAAGAAAAAATGAAAATAAAAAGGTGGAGGAAAAGGAAAAATGAAGGAAAATTAAACATAGAGGAAAAGGAAAAATGGAGGAGAAAGAAGATATGAAGAAAAAGAAAAATTGAGGAAAAGTAACATAATGGAGAAAAAGAAAAATGGAGGAAATGGAAAAATTGAGGAAAATGAAAAATGGAGGAAAAGGAAAAACAGATGCAGGGAAAGAGTTATGAAAAGGAAGAAATGGAGGGAAAGGAAAAAAGTTATGAAACGGAAAAAATGGAAGGAAAGTAACAATGGGAGGAAAAGGAAAAAAGAAGAAAGGAGAAGGAAAAAGAAATGAAGAATTACAAAAGTGGAGGAAATAAAACGAAAGCAAAGGTGAAAGAAGATAGGAGAAACGGAGATAAAGAGAAAAGGGGAAAGGAGAAGAGAAAAAGGAAAAGAAAACAAAACCGACAAAACGGAAAGGTAATGTCAAGGAGAAACAAGGAAAATGAAAAGAGAGACGCATAAAAGGAAGGTGAAAAAGGAAAATGGAGGAAACAAAATTAAGAAATGAAGTGAATATAGAAAGAAATAGATAAGAGGGAAAGGGAGAATGAAGAGAAGAGCATGCATGGAGATAAGAAGAATGAAGGGGGGAAAATGAAATGCATAATCAAGACATAATTTTATTGATAAGAAGGAGAATACTAAAACATCAGGAGAACATAGAACAATAATAATAAAAAGGAACGAGAAGAAGAATGAACTGAATTTAGCAGAGTCCGCAAAATAATAGAAACTATTACCTACAATTAGAAACAATGTATATTCCTATTATGATGTGAGAACTTTACGTTCTTGGTTGTTTATTTTAGTTCGCAACTACTCTGGCCATAAAGATCGTTTCGATTGTGCTATTTAATTAGTAAACATGGCAGAAGTTCGCTTTATTACATGCCAACATCCAATTTTGCCACACAAAATTAACTACAGAGTCAAGAGCCCGTGCAAACACGGCGAGAGCTTTAGTCCTCATCCAATATGGGTCAGCAGTTCGACCTCCAATGAGATAATATTTGATCTGCTATCACTTCCACAGACGCACGACTTGACCTGCTGCCTGCTCTGAAGTATAACTCTGAATCACGAGTACGAGAGAAACGGTGCCTTCAAAGAACAGTGGCACTCTTGAAAATAACATATCTATATATATAATTTGAACTGGTAATGGAAATTACGGGAAAAAGGGCTGGACGGATTTTAATAAATGACCCCTCATTTTGAAGCTTGGAACTCAAAGTTTTTCGGAAAAGTAGTAGTTTTCAGTGAAATGTCAATTTTTAAACATAATTTTCTTATTTTCCAAAATCCATCTGTCGTCGGTTTTGAGAACTAGCTAATAGCATTCACGACCGACTTGATATTCCCTTTGCTTTTTTGTAAAGGAGAAGCGAAGCGAGCATCAAGTCAGCCGTGTTGCATTTCAGAATAAAACAAAACACATACTACAGTAAACAATATTACACGAAGGCCATGATCTGCAATAATGCTGACATATTTAGAGCTCAATTAAATTGGTTATTAAAAACTTAACTTACGGTACTAAAAATAATTTACAGGTTCGATTCTGTAGTGTGTAATTTTTTGGGTACAGCTGTGTATTGGATATTAAAAACTACAAAACTTGAGGTGTTTTGATGACATTATTACCATTAAATATGAAATATTATTGTAGTTAATGCCATGATGTGACTATTTTTCATTAATTATACATATTAATGCTATATTGATGATATGAAAGTGAAACGTTTTGGGGTTATATAAGTAGATGTAGAGAATAACTTAAATTAGATTTTGATTTCTATATTTTACTGAGTGGCGGCTACATATTATATATAGTATATGTTACTGAAAGCTATAAAACTTACGTAAGATAATAATATTATTAAAAATCAAATATTTTTATAATTATTAATCAAGTGGGGTTGGGTCTTTTTCATATATTTAATGGGGATGTGGTGTAGATATTTATATGCTGGGTTCTCTTCAGTATTGACTCGAGAGAGAGTATCTTTCATTGTTATGGAAGCAAATAACTTTCCGAATGTCTGGTATTCTTCATTGAAAATAAATCTGAAAAATGTTTATTTGAACGTCTAATGAACTTAGTTTGCAGCATTTGCTGCACAAGCAACTAGTCTAATATATAAAAGTGAATGTGGGTATGTATGTATGTATATTCTCTATACAAATCTACACGCTTTGACCGATATGTGCCAAAGTTTGTACATTTAAACTTCATAACCAGGAGAAAAACATAGGCTATATTAAAATTGTGCAAATGGACGTTAAATTAATTGAAAAATAAAAAATAAAAATAAACACGATCAAACATTCATGTATAATACTAAAATGCAATCTTCTATAGTCAATTGTTTTTATTATTGTCTGTTGTATTCAACATCGGCTTTCACGAGGCCATGGAAATTATAACATGAAATGAAATAACATTTCTGATACACATCATGAAGGCTAAAACTAGATAATTCGTGCAATAAGTAGGCCCTACATATTGATTCGATCCTGAAACTGATCAGAAAGAGGAAAAGGAATCGTATTTTCTTTGGGTTTTACTTTGTTCATAGGTTGGCGGTGTTGAAGAGAAGGCCTAATGGTCTTAACTACACGAAAATAAATAAATAAATAAATAAATAAATAAATAAATAAATATATATATATATATAAACAAACAAATAAATAAATAAGTAAATAAATAAATATATAAATATGCAAATTAAAAAAAAAAACGTTGAACGTCAGGCACATGAGACATGTTTTCTTTTCGGTGTCTGATATGCAACTGTTTTAAATTGAGTTAACGCTGGTAGGCATTTCGCTAAGGAGTTAATCAAATTCATGTAAGTAAAGTTAAGTAAAGATTCATCTTACCTTAGTATAGACAATTCGTTTTGGTTGTCTATAGTTAGGTTTCAGAGATTTTCGAAAATGTAATAACCAGTTTAATTAAAAATAGAATCAGAAACGAAAACCCGTGCAACGCCGGGTGCTTTCAGCTAGTCTCTTAATAAAATTCACGTTTTCAACTTAGTGTAATTAAGGAAGAATATAACAGGACGTAAAAAGATGATGATAAACTTTTACCAGCCGAAATAATCATTAGGTAACATCCTCGCCTCGATTTTCCCACCGTCCATTTCATTTTGCGTATTTGTGATTATAATCTAGAATCGTTTGGTCAAAATCAGTTCTACAGTATGTTAATACAGGGACATCATTTTATTTTTACTTCAATTTTTATTGTCCCGGAGTTATTGAATGTACTTCACTCCCACCCCTCTACTAGTAAACTTACAACCGTCCACCACATAGAACCAAGGCTGAGTACTGTAGGGGAGACCCGGGCAAAACGAATAACCCGGGCAAAGAGAATAATGCCTATTTCTTAGAAACGCCAACAGGTAGCGCTTTCTGCTATGTTTGGGGAAGAATCCCTACCAGATTTTGCTACTGGAACTGACTTGTCGTCATTCTAGCTAGTAAGAGAAGAAGTCAGCGTGTGTTTGAAGAAAATTGACTGTTTTCTTAGAATATTTCAAGGTAAGAGATGCATATGTACAACATACAGTATTGCAGAAACTCTTTGTTATGTGATAGTAATATATAGGCGATAGAATTAGTTCTAAAATGCCGTACTTATGAAGAAGGTTATTGACGTTTATGTTTGTATAACCTTAAATGAAAAGCGAAGTGGCGTCTGCAGGCAAAGTGAATAACTTATCCGCTATATAAGTGTCAGCTGTATTTTTGTATATATTTGTCTATTATAATAAAGCGTGTTAGATCATTTTACATAGTGGAGGCATTAAGTCACACTAATTAATTTATAAATCAGCAACACCGATCTTAATTTTTAATTAAAAAGGTCGTAATGTGTTTTCAGATGGTTTAATTTTTCAAGAGGAAGACGGAGCAAGCCAAATGATCGGAAGAAGACATGAAGAAAGCACTTGAAGAAATAAAATCTTCCAATCATTGGTTCTGCTATCTGGCCATACAACCATAATGTGTTTGTTGATGAAGAGTTTGCTCCAGATGAACTTACAGATCGCCCACTTGAGACAGAAATCAGCTCAGATTTAACAAATTCTGCGGTGCCAGCTTCTTCAGCGGCTGAAGAAACAGTTAATGCTCACTCAGAATCAACCACATCTGTGATGTCGGTATCTTCAGAGATTTACGAAATATTCAGTACATCAATTACACTCATTAAGATCGCGTTTATGTGTTGATTACTTTTATTATCAGTGAATAGAAATTAAATAGAAAGTTGAAAATGTTATAGGGACAAAGCGAGTAATTAACTATATTTTCTTTCTCAAATCATACTACTCTCCGTAGGTACGAGAAACGAATTGCTCTTTTGTAGATATGTGGACAACATGTGTCACAACCAAAGTCATGAAGTTTTTATTTCGGGAGCACCAAAATATAGCCTGTGACATTGTTTATTCTTAGCTTATCCGCTTTGCCCGGGTTTCCCCTATGCAGTCAAAGTCGCCTTAATAGTAAGCAGTACTCAGTGAGCATAGTACGTTCCAGAAATATGTTCGTGTTTTCCAGTGACGAAAGAGCTTTCAATATTGAATCATATTTTCGGACAGGTACTGTCGTTCCGTTGCCTGCATCACATCCCGGTTTCCCCCACCTGCTTCTGCTCGCCTCTCTGGACTGTATTAGTTCTTTTCTGAAAACATTTTTATTTTCTGTTAGGAATTGGACGTCTACGTAATATTATACAACTGTTTAAAATAACTTAAATAAAAGGCCTCGTTAAGCAATTAACTGTCACGTGATTTCCCCCCTTTCTACGACCCTGCGACAATACCACTTGGACGGACAGTAGATAGCATGTCTGAGTAATTTTATCTTTTCGGATCAGGCAGAACTGAAGATTGAATTTACAGTACGTAAGGTACTCTTTTATAGAGTAGGACAAAATTATTTCAACATGAGTTACTAGTACGAAGGACGAAACTGGTAATTGGAATTAGGTACAATAGTCTATAGTGCGATAATATGCACAAAAGAACTGAAGCCTGTATTGAAATGAACGGCCACCATTTTCAAAAATGTGTTTAAATATCCATATTATGATTATTTTTCAACTTAACTTCATTCTCTATATTGTACGCTAATGTGCTGTAGACAGTATAATATACACTGCATAATGAATACATCCGAATGGATACCTCGGTTCTTGAGTAAAGACACTCATTGTTAATACAGTACTGTATTTTGATTAAAGAAAAACCTAATAAAAATTATCAAACTCAAAATCGCGATATTTCCTAGTTTACGTAAATGGATGAACTACTTTTCTTCCCTCCTATACCTAATAAAGTGATTTGTCTGCATTTTATGCCAGTATCAACGAACTCCAGTCGTGGAAGGAGGTAGCAAACGGTGTTTCCGGTTTTAAACTCTTAAATTCAAAGGTATAGTCAGGTCAATATTAGAAATGTTAGTAAAAATAAAATGATGTCCCTGCAGAAACTGCTAAATGGATAATTTTATACGTTGAGAAAAATTAGAAAATCATGTACTTCACTAACCATGAGTAATGAAATTCTTTTTTTAATACAAGTTTGCAAGCATACATTATTTTATATTAGAACCAAAACGGTCAATAGACTCGTTCAATTAGATTAGCAGATAATGATGTTTCAATTGTACATTAAGCAGGGTTTGCAACAACGTTTCTATCAATCATCAGATTTGCAACAACATATTTTACTGAAAGACATAATGTGGTTAATTGTTATACATTTTTTTCTTTAAAAAAGTACTATTTTTAACACTAAAGGACTGTATCGGTCATTTTGACCGGTAAGCGTTTTAAGACCACAAGCAGCAGGGAATTAATTTTAGCGCATTAATAGATTTAATGACTTTTATACATTCACACTTTTTAATTTTTTTATTTTCAATTCCTAAAGGAGCAACTCCTCTGTGACATGGGATACCAAACAATATACAGGGTGACCCTTCAGTAATGTCATTAATTTCAGGGGGTTATTCTTATAGATATATAAAACAAAAAAGTTCAGTATAACCTGCACTCATAACCCCATGAATCTCCCTAATTACTCTAAATTAATTAATAATTACATCTCTCCCCTCTCTTCGTAATTGAGCCACCATAAAGCCAAATGGCTGGTCTCTAAATTGAGACGATTCAACAAGGCTCATGACAACAATCACCTCCTACATAATAGCCAAATTGGCTAGTCTCTTATATGAGACAACTCATCCTGCCTAAGGTATTCCGTGGTTTTCCTAAGGCGTAAGACAAATGTCGGGATGAGCCCTATAAGAAATGGGCCACGGACCTATATGCCCTTCCCCATATATATTCCTCTTTTCTTGTAAACGACGTATGCCCTAGTTCAGAACCTATAAATTGTCTATTAAATGTACGAGGGCACTCAATTAGTCGCAATTTGAAAGGACAGGGACCTCTCAAATTGCAGATTTAGATTTCACGGCGCTTCTTCCGACGGCCTTCACATGCCTTGTCATCGAACAACAGATGACAGCGTCTTGCCATCCTAACAGCAAACACCAGCCATCTCCTCCTCCACCCGTTCCGTGATCACTTGATCAAATCTCCGCCCCCCTCGCGTATGTGGTACCTAAGAGGTTACGTCCAATTTCGGCTTCCCCTTCAAAATTTTCTAGAGCTCCTTCAGTGGAGCAGCGTAACCCGGAGTGAGACTAGTGGCCAACAGGCTTGGAGCTCACATATCCATTTTTAGAATCAATATTAAGTGCCAGACTCTCATATTTAGTTCGAGACATGAAGTTGTCCTCTATATTGAGGGGACGTTATTCGAGATGTGTATTCAAGGTTGCAGGTAGTGTATGAGATAGGATAAGTAGGGTCAATTTGTATTTCAGAAGTATTTTGTATCGTTTAGTATAATTTTGATTCTGGTTAATAATTATTTCGGTTTTATGGACGTAAATGTGTTTTCAAGGCTGAAGCTAATGTATGAAGTATGATATAAAGGGTTAATTGGTATTTTAAAATGTATTATGTATTATTTAGCATATTTTTTTATTGTGGTTCATAATTCTTATTTCTATGTTATAAGTATAAGTATGTATCAAGGAACCGATCATGAATGTGAGTGAGAGAGCGCCATTGTATTCGGATGTGCCCTGAATGTTACGATTGGATGCTGTATATATGTCAGGTAGAAGTCAGTTAAACTGGCGTGTGAGATGTAAGCAGGCGTGAGGTGTGTATATAGATTCATACATGTGAATAGTTGTAAATATGTAATAATTGTAAGTGTAAATTTGTACATTGTTTATAAGCATAGCAAAAGGCGTATCCAAGTGTGACTAATTAGGGGACACCGGAGACTAGTAGCGAAGGTATTTTATGGGACGTCTCATAACAACAAATATTCCCTTGGGAATATTCTTTGTTATGAGAGGGCATTTGAGACGGTTCCTCGTATAGGATGAGGAGATTTTCATTAGATTAGTATTTCGTGTTAATATTCTTATATGGATAGGATGCGCGGACGTGTAAGTTAGTTTCAAAATCTGAGACGGAAGTAACAGGTGGACAGGAAGGCCGAAAGGAAGCTAGGCGGACAGGAAACATGTGTCCAGGCGTGGAGTTGACTGATGAGGGAATGTATGGACTTTGCCTGCGGGTGGTCAGTAAGATGACGCCAAGCCAGGTTCCAAAAGATGTGATCTGGTATATGTCAGAGAATTGTCAGAACCCCGGAAGTAAGGGGATGTTCTAGTTAACGAACAATTTTTGAAGAACGCGTCTTAAGTGACGTAAGTGTAATCATGGCCAATCAGGTTTCTTAATAGAGACACGTGATATATAGATAGGAGGGCGAAATTCTATGTTTGGTGGTTGAAAGTAGGGGATAGATTTGGCAGATAGACAGAAGGCATATAGAACGCGTACGGAGAAGTTGCACTCCACATATTCTCGGCAAACCTAACTCGGAAGTATAACAATTTACGGACTTAGAATTTTTTAGTGGGTGTAGTAAGAAGTCGTGTGTTGCATTATTATTGTAAGTCTGAATTCTTTCCTCTCATCACGTTATCAACTGTCCGTTATATTACTGGTGTTTTATAGTACAAAAGATATAATTACGTGAACTCAGAAATTAGTATACCAACTTGCGGGAAGTGAGAGCGAGATATTATACACTTGGACGCGCATTTCTGCTAATCTGAAACGAACACTTAATAGTAATAATAAACGCTTTCATAGTTCTTACCAACAACTTCTGGTGTGCGCCTACATCATTTCAACCTACGAGCACGTCTCCCAAACCCCATGTCCCGACCGTTTTTGCAGCTGACCTGGGAATCTCATACCTCTACCGGAGTAATCTCGAGGAGGCTGGCGCCCAAATTAATCAGTGTACATAGTTAATTATTGACATCGACGTGCCATCCTTGAGATACTTTCCATATACGACTGAGGTGGCAGCCGAGGGCAAGGAAAGGCGTCGTGGGCAACGACGACAGACGACCGCTGCATATTTCGGCGCCCCAACGAAGGCCGACCGCTTCATCTTTCACATATTGCATTTCTCCACTCCTGTCTATCTTGCGTCTCGTTTTCGAAATTTATCCACCCATCATAACTTAGACACACGATCACAACACTCCTCAATATTATCCATTCCCTCCCACCGAACATCCTCATTTTCATCTTCTTTCACTGTGGCTGTTCCTCGACTTTGGAATTCCCTACCGAGTAATGTCAGGGACTGTCAGACATCAAACCAATTTAAGAATAGGCTAACTAGATATTTTTCTAAGAATTCTTGTTAACAATAATAGCTGTTTCAGATTTCTCAATGTTTAATTGTTATATATATCACAGAAAAATATCTAAATTATCTCATTATTATTATTATGATTACTATTATTATTACTATTATTATTATTAATACTATTATTATTATTATTATTATTATTATTATTATTATTATTATTATTATTATTATTATAACTATTTCCTACAAATGTTTATTATTGGTACACTAATATTAGTTATCCAATTTTCATTATTTACTTTCATGTTGGTTTATGATCTAGATATTAATGTAATAACTATGTAAGCAAATGCATTTAATTGGAATTAGAGTCTGGCTGGGCGGAACACAAGGCCTACTGGCCTTAGCTCAGCCAGATTAAATAAATAAATTGTTATTATTATTATTAAATTGACTGAGTATATTGGGAATTCAATCAATGACTTCCCAAAACACGTTATGAAATGTTTAATATAATATCATTTTTATCTGGAAAGGGACGCAAAAACGAGCAAAATTAAATTAAACTTTCTGGCTTGAAATATGTCAAATGATAACACCATAATATATATACTGTATATCATAATGATTTAAACTATCACTGACTACATTCTTACTTTTTTCTTTAGACATCATCCTGATAGTGCTGTATTTTCAAAATTGTCTCATAATAATCTCTTTCTATTATCTAATATTATTTGAAATATATTAACATTCTATGTATTTTAGTTTAATTCTGCTACACAGTTTATTTCAGTGTTTAATTAATAGTTCATAGTATTGTGTTATTTAATTCGTAAATAACTCTTGTATACATGTAACTCTCATCTAAATCAAACTGTTGAATTCTTTGTAAGTTCATGCATATGTATATATACTTTTTGCTGGTTGAGTGGAAGAGAAGGCCTTACAGCCTTAACTCTGCCAGCTAAAATCAATCATTATTATTATTGTATACAGAGTACATTTGACAATACAAATTGATACCAATACATTCACATGTAGGCTTAAACTTGCCTGAAAAAATAAAATCTCTAACACACACCTGAAGGACTGACACAGGTCATTTTTACAGAATAAATACAGAATCTATAATAATAATAAATCTGTAGACGAAATTTTTCTGGTAATTTTCGATTTTCCAAAAATAATTGGTCCTAACATATACAATTAACCACCCTGAAATCGCAAATCGCTTTTTTGAAATTTTTGTCTGTCTGTCTGTATGTTTGTTACCTTTTCACGCGATAATGGCTGAACGGATTTCGATGAAAATTGGAATATAAATTAAGTTCGTTGTAACTTAGATTTTAGGCTATATGGTATTCAAAATACATTATTTAAAAGGGGTTATAAGGGGACCTGAATTAAATAAATAGAAATATCTCTCTTATTATTGATTTTTGTGAAAAATGTTACATAACAAAAGTTTATTTAAAACTAATTTCCGATAAGTCTTATTCCTTCAAACATTTTTATAGGACTGATATTTAATGAGATAAATGAGTTTTAAAATTAATGTAACTGCCGTGCAATGAATTAATAAAACAAATGACTTCGTCTATAAGGGGCCTTGGACAGCAACAATCGAAAGCTATAAAAGATAGCCTACAGACAATGTTTCTGTGTTTGTAATAAGTAATAGCAGAAGCTAAATTAACCGATTTGTATAATTAATTATTAATTCACCATTGGAAAGTGTAGTTTCTCTAGATGGACATAATGCTATAATGTTATTACAGTAACTTCTGAGTGAATCGAGGACAGGTAAGATTAAAATAGCTTCTTATGCACAGAAAACTTGATAGGCTATTCTGTACATTCGTTTCCTGTATTTCCTAAAATAATTTTTATGACCAAATGAGTGGTCTCTGGATCAAAATGATCGCAGTTTAATTATGCAAATACAATTTAAATTAAGTAACATAATAAACGATTTATTCTTATATCAAACACGAATGTTCCCTGGATCAAATGTCCTATTTTAATTATGTAATTATTTTATATTTATTTCTAACGGGTGCAGCGGAGCACACGGTTACGGCTAGTAAAGAATATAATTACAAACAAACAAGAGAAATAGAAATAAAATAATACAAACAATATAAAAGAGGAGATACAGTAGTATTAACAAAATTTGAGACCCAATGGGCAGCGCTCGTGTTCGTGTTAAAGGTAGCATCTATTGTTATTGTAATGTCGGAATATGCAATAATGAGTTTCTTAAATTTTTTCTTGATTTATTTTGTATATAACTACATAAAAATAAATAAACAAGTATACTCAATGTTGAAATGAGTGAACTATGTATGTTGTCTTCAGTTAGAGCAAAATATTTTTTTCTTCATAGATTAGTACACGGTAGAAAGACTTGCTGAAGACTACAAACACTGTTACATGCTTGCTTACTTACAAATGGCTTTTAAGGAACTCGGAGGTTCATTGCCGCTCTCACATAAACCCGCCATCGGTCCCTATCCTGTGCAAGATTAATCCAGGCTCTATCATCATATCTTACCTCCCTCAAATCCATTTTAATATTATCCTCTCATCTACGTCTCGGCCTCTCAAAGGTCGTTTTCCCCCGGCCTCCCAACTAACACTCTATATGCATTTATATATTCACCCATACGTGCTACATGCCTGCCCATCTCAAACGTCTGGATTTAATGTTCCTAATTATGTTAGGAGAAGAATACAATGCGTGCAGTTCTGGATTATGTAACTTTCTCCATTCTCCTGTAACTTCATCCCTTTTAGTCCCAAATATTTTTCTAAGAACCTTATTCTCAAACCTCTGTTCCTCTCTCAAAGTGAGAGTCCAAGTTACACAACCATACAGAACAACCGGTAATATAACTGTTTTATAAATTCTAACTTTCAGATTTTTTGACAGCAGACTGGATGATAAAAGCTTTTCAACCGAATAATAACACGCATTTCCCATATTTATTCTGCGTTTAATTTCCTCCCGAGTGCCATTTATATTTGTTACTGCTGCTCGAAGATATTTGGATTATTCCACTTCTTCGAAGGATAAATCTGCAATTTTATATAGTTCCATTTCGTACTATATTCTGGTCACGACACATAATCATATACTTAGTCTTTTCGGGATTTACTTCCAACCCTATCGCTTTACTTGCTTCAACTAGAATTTCCGCGTTTCCCCTAATCGTTTGTGGATTTTCTCCTAACATATTCACGTCATCCGCAAAGACAAGAAGCTGATGTAACCCGTTCAATTCCAAACCCTCTGTGTTATCCTGAACTTTCCTAATGGCATATTCTAGAGCGAAGTTAAAAAGTAAAGGTGATAGTGCATCTCCCTGCTTTAGCCCGCAGTGAATTGCAAAAGCATCAGATAGAAACTGACCTATACGGACTCTGCTGTAAGTTTACCCATCACAGTAAAAAACAGCTTGTTACGAAACCTAACAGTAAGCCTCGGAATGGGACTGATACAGAGTATCACTATTAAATTCGTGCATTAACCCTTAAATTCACTAAGTATCCTATGGGATACAACAGGTTAATAGGCTATATGCTATAATTTTAATAGAACAATAGAAAAAAATTGATAGGAAAATTGAATTTAACCAAAACTTCACAATTATTTTATTTATTAATTTTTCATTTCTATTTTTATTTTTTTTTTTATTTTTACTACCTGACCTTCCAAGGCTTGCCTATGGACACAGAATAACACACACTTTACAATAATGGTTGTACAGGAATGGGCACATGAAAAAAATAGATAGATAAAAATTTAAGATAAAAATACAGATTTTCAATCAAAAATACATAATTAAACAATTTTATTATGCGGAGAGTTTACCATATACTAGTAGGTGATTTTTAAGATGGCAACTGAGTGGATTGTACAACATTATAAAATATGGACATTGTCATAGTTGTTTTCTTTACAGTCCGACACGGTCTAATAAACTAGTGAGAGAAATGAAGTTTTGCCAATTTAGGGTTAAGCAGGTACCTCTGCGAAATTGTATCACAGTCCGTATAGGTCAGTTTCTATTTGATGCTTTTCCAATTCACTGCGGGCGAAAGCAGGGAGATGCACTATCACCTTTAATTTTTAACTTCGCTCTAGAATATGCCATTAGGAAAGTTCAGGATAACACAGAGGGCTTGGAATTGAACGGGTTATATCAGCTTCTTGTCTATGCGGATGACGTGAATATGTTAGGAGAAAATCCACAAACGATTAGGGAAAACGCGGAAATTCTACTTGAAGCAAGTAAAGAGATAGGGTTGGAAGTAAATCCCGAAAAGACTAAGTATATGATTATGTCTCGTGACCAGATTATAGTACGAAATGGAACTATAAAAATTGAAGATTTATCCTTCGAAGAGGTGGAAAAATTCAAATATCTTGGAGCAGCAGTAACAAACATAAATGACACTCGGGAGGAAATTAAACTCAGAATAAATATGGGAATTGCCTGTTATTATTCTGTTGAGAAACTTTTGTCTTCTAGTCTTCTGTCAAAAAATCTGAAAGTTAGAATTTATAAAACAGTTATATTACCGGTTGTTATGTATGGTTGCGAAACTTGGACTCTCACTTTGAGAGAGAAACAGAGATTAAGGGTTTTTCAGAATAAGGTTCTTAGAAAAATATTTCGGGCTAAGAGGGATGAAATTACAGGAGAATGGAGAAAGTTACACAACACAGAGCTGCACCATTGTATACTTCACCTGACATAATTAGGACAATAAAATCCAGACGTTTGAGATGGGCAGGACATGTAGCACGTATGGGCGAATCCAGAAATGCATATAGAGTGTTAGTTGGGAGGCCGGAGGGCAAAAGATCTTTGGGGAGGCCGAGACGTAGATGGGAAGATAATATAAAAATGGATTTGAGGGAGGTGGGATATGATGGTAGAGACTGGATTCATCTTGCTCAGGATAGGGACCAATGGCGGGCTTATGTGAGGGCGGCAATGAACCTCCGGGTTCCTTAAAAGCCAGTAAGTA
Organism: Periplaneta americana; assembly: GCA_025594305.2. Taxonomy (NCBI): domain Eukaryota; kingdom Metazoa; phylum Arthropoda; class Insecta; order Blattodea; family Blattidae; genus Periplaneta; species Periplaneta americana. The sequence continues at coordinate 97,348,397 of JAJSOF020000027.1, read as the reverse complement.
AGTAAGTAAGTAAGTAAGTAAGTAAGTAAGTAAGTAAGGGGTTAAGCAGGTAGCCCAGCGAATAGTGATTATAAAGAATGGACACTTCGCGTCGGTACCTTTGATGTAGCCGGACTGATTTGAATGACCTTCAAGGCAGCTAGAGCGTGAGATTCTGCTTTGTCCCTGGAGTTGGCGCTGACATCACACCAGCTAGCAGTCGACACAGCGGAAATATAACACATATAATTAATACATCTAGGTATATTATGTAGGCCTACTCAAATAAATAAATTGGATCCATAAAATAATAAATCCGTCATTAACTGTAATGTCTAGACTCTAGAGTTCCTTTGTAAAGAGAGTTGAGACGTTGACCCCAACAACAATTAAAATATGTAATGATTTGATAGCACTGAAAATGGAAAACAAAACTCTTACGAGAAGTAAAACCATATACCTATATTATATTATATATAAATATTAAACGAATTTGATACATAATTTTATAATGTATTATATTATTTTATAATATAATTTATTATATCTGAAATATAAAAAATCATGTTATTACAACTAGTTTGTCACTGAGAAATAAGGAAAAGCTGTTAACTTGAATTTATTTGAAGCAAAGCGTTACTGGATTATGCAATAACGTAGGCGATGTTTGGATCCTGTGTCTCAATTCTATTCACAATTATTATCTTAGCGTATGCTCGATTACACTAACCTCTAGCGCTTGAAAGTAGAACTAAACGCTGGCGCACAGAGAAACAAAACACAGGAAAATTCGTTCAGTGTCCATTCTTTATAATCCCTATTCGCTGGGTAGCCTACTTATATTAAATTGCATGTGGACGCTGGTGGGCCTCTTCTAGTCTAGTACATTAATGAAAGACACATGCCCAAGACGGGTTTCAAACCCACGAACATTGGGACCGCGCCGCCAAGGGAAGAAGTTTGTACAACACAATCATCATCATCATCACCATCATCACCATCATCATCATCATCATCATCATCCTTGCATGTATTGGGCCTAGTGGCCCCTTACGGTCTCTTGCCAACGCTTGAACGGTCTGCCCAAGGATCTCTTGCCCACAGGATGGTAATTTAAAATTTGGCGTGGAATTCCAGAACGAGGCATTCTGACGACATGTGATCTCCAGTTTTGTCTGTATTTCTGTAGGTATTCCGTAATCGGTTCAATCTGCAGATCTTTCATAATGTCAAAATTTCTAATGTGATCCATTCTCGTGTATACCGCTGTACGACGCATAAATCTCATTTCTGCCGCCGTTAATCTTTGTGAATCAATATTGCGAATCGTCCAAGCTTCACTACCAAGACAGAGTATAGGTCTGGCCAATGTTTTATAAATTCTGGTGCGCGTGTGTTTTTGTACTAAGGCTGGTTTGAATATCTGATTAATTATCCCCATTGCTCTGTTGAATTTAATAATTTTCTCATTCAAATCTTTTTCTTCTTCGTATGAAATTTGGTAACCGAGATAACTAAAATTTTTAACTTGTTCGATGATCTTATTATTGATGCAAATATTGCTACGGACTGGTTCCTTTCCTTAATAAAAAAAAAAAAGCCATCACTTTAGATTTTACAGTTGAAATTTCCATATTGAAACTTTCTGCCATTTGATTAAAGTTGTAAACCGAACGTTGTAAATTATCTTCTGAAGTTGCCATAAACACAATATCATCAGCAAATAATAAGGTGTCTATTTGGAACAAACGACTTATCGGTATACTTCCATATGGTTTCAATCTCCATTCCTTAATAATGTGATTCATGTATATTATAAACTAGCCATACCCGTGCGCTTCGCTGCACCCGTTACAAATAAATATACACGAATTACATAATTAAAATAGGACATTTGATCCAGGGAACATTCGTGTTTGATAGAAGGATAAATCGTTTAATATGTTACTTAATTTAAATTGCATCCAAATAATTAAAATACGATTACTTTGGTCCAGAGACCACTCATTGGTGCAATGACAATTCCTTTAACATGTTTCTAATTTTTATTACATGCAACCATAGTTTAATGAACACTGACATCATCTAGATTTAATATGTATATTTTATATTACTTGTTATAGGTTTCCATTGAATTATAGTAATAACTTAATTTTAACCCTTGTTTTCTATGTATTCAGTAAATTGCGTTTGGCCCACTATGGTTCTGAACCCTTCAAATAACTTAAATTATATTATATAATATTACATTACATATATTATGTTATATTATATTATATTATATTATATTATATTATATTATATTATATTATATTATATTACATTATATTATATCAGAAGTTACTGTAATAACATTATAGGATTATGTCCATCTAGAGAAACTACACTTTCCAATGGTGAAACAATAATTAATTATACAAATCGGTTAATTTAGCTTCCGATATTACTTCATACAAGCACAAACACATTGTCTGTAGGCTATCTTTCATTGCTTTCGATTGTTGCTGTCCAAGGCCCCTTATAGACGAAGTCATTTGTTTTTTATTTCATTATACGGCCTTAGATGGCAGTTATTTTAATTTTAAACCCCATTTATCTCATTAAATATCAGTCCTATCAAAATTTTTCAAGGAATAAAACGTATTGCAAATTATTTTTAAAGAAACTTTTGTTATGTAACATTTTTCACAAAAATATCAATAATAAGCAAGATATTTCTATTTATTTAATTCAGGCACCCTTATAACCTCCCTTTTAATTAATGTATTTTGAATGCCATATAGTCTAAAATCTAACATAATTTATATTCCAATTTTCATCGAAATCCGTAAATCCATTATCGCTTGAAAAGGTAACAAACATACATACATACGGACAGATAGACAGACAGACAGACAGACAGACAAACAAAAATTTCAAAAAAGCGATTTTCGGTTTCAGGGTGGTTAATTATATATGTTAGAACCAATTATTTTTGGAAAATCGAAAATTACCAGAAAAATTTCGGTTACAGATTTATTATTAGTATAGATAATAGAGGAGATAAACTACAAATACAGAATACTGCAACACAACAGTAATAATAATAATAATAATAATAATAATACTAATAATAATAATAATAATAATAATAATAATAATAATAATAATATTAATAATAATAATAATAACCCACATTTAAAATATAAGACTTGCCCATTCCGTTTAATGATTGTTACAAACTTACGCAATAATAGAAATGAAATTGGGAAAACAATTTGTGCAATGAACAGCTGCCTAGCCAGCGAGACGGCGGGCGCCAAGTAACATCTGTAGAGCAATCTATTAAAGAGTTGTACGTACAATTCCTGTATATTGGCAACCAGGCTGCAGCCTAGTTCTGGATAGTAGCAACAAAGAAGGTCGGTTGTATCTCACTAAGGTTAAATCATGCAGTCCGCGTCTGGAGTGTTTCAGGGAAACTACACTACGATCAAGATAAAAAGAGAGCAGCTCCGGAAGCAAGAGTTTATCAGTTTAAATTACAGAGAGATTGTTCTCCAGCAGTGCCACCTCCCTCACGACCATCAGCAGACCGGGCTCTACTCATTGCGCAAGTGTGATCGGAAAGTAACAAGTTTTGTACATGACAAAAATTCTGCCTTACTTACTTACTTACTGGCTTTTAAGGAACCCGGAGGTTCATTGCCGCCCTCACACAAGCCCGCCATTGGTCCCTATCCTGAGCAAGATTAATCCATTCTCTATCATCATATCCCATCTCCCTCAAATCCATTTTTATATTATCTTCCCATCTACGTCTCGGCCTCCCTAAACGTCTTTTTCCCTCCGGCCTCCCAACTAACACTCTATATGCATTTCTGGATTCGCCCATACGTGCTACATGCCCTGCCCATCTCAAACGTCTAGATTTAATGTTCCTAATTATGTCAGGTGAAGAATACAATGCGTGCAGTTCTGTGTTGTGTAACTTTCTCCATTCTCCTGTAACTTCATCCCTCCTAGCCCCAAATATTTTCCTAAGAATCTTATTCTCAAACACCCGTAGTCTCTGTTCCTCTCTCAAAGTGAGATTCCAAGTTTCACAACCATACAGAACAACCGGTAATATAACTGTTTTATAAATTCTAATTTTCAGATTTTTCGACAGCAGACTGGATGATAAAAGTTTCTCAACCGAATAATAACAGGTATTTCCCATATTTATTCTGTGTTTAATTTCCTCCCGAGTATCATTTATATTTGTTACTGTTGATCCAAGATATTTGAACTTATCCACCTCTTCAAAAGATAAATTTCCAATTTTTATTTTTCCATTTCGTACAATATTCCCGTCACGAGACATAATCATATACTTTGTCTTTTCGGGATTTACTTCCAAACCTATCTCTTTACTTGCTTCCAGTAAAATTCCCGTGTTTTCCCTAATCATTTGTGGATTTTCTCCTAACATATTCACGTCATCCGCATAGACAAGAAGCTGATGTAACCCGTTCAATTCCAAACCCTTTCTGTTATCCTGGACTTTCCTAATGGCATACTCTAGAGAGAAGTTAAAAAGTAAAGGTGATAGTACATCTCCTTGCTTTAGCCCACAGTAAATTGGAAACGCATCTGGCAGAAACTAACCTATACGAACTCTGCTGTACGTTTCACTGAGACACATTTTAATTAATCGAACTAGTTTCTTGGGAATACCAAATTCAATAAGATTATATAAAACTTCTCTCTTAACCGAGTCATATGCCTTTTTGAAATCCATGAATAACTGATGCACTGTACCCTTATAGGCTACTCCCATTTTTTCTCCATTATCGAATACAAAATATCTGGTCAATAGTTGTTCTATTACGCCTAAAACCACATTGATGATCCCCATAACCCTTCACCGTAAAAAACAGCTTGTTACGAATCCTTCAAATAAGCCTCGGAATGGGACTGATTCTCTGGCATGACCACAAAAATTCTGCCTACAGGTATTATTTTATTACATAATTATTTTATAATACTAGATCTTTTATTTTTTCTGTGTTTTTATTGGTTCCGGAATAAAATTATAGTTCTCATTGATTGGAGTTTACTAACTGGACATTTGATTTGTATTAATTCACATGTCTATTATTTTAAAGTTTCATCCTAAGACGTGCGAACCTTAATCCAGACCTAAGCAATTTACACATTCTTAAGTTTAAAAATAAAGTAAAAATGTTTGTATGATATTTGATAAATTTTATTATTATTTTTAAGTGTTACTAGCATTATATGTTACTAATATTTATTGTATTTATCTGATGCATGTAACCTATAAGATAAAACATTGTAGAAAAATAAATAGATCATTTTCTTAATTAATAACAGTGTATATCTCCAAAAACGATTTCTTAGAATCGCCACAGATACACTTGATTGTACTTGTCACTATCTCTTGTCACTAGAGAGTTATCGAAATTTATATTTTCCCCGCCATTCATAAAATATTTTCATATAATACCTCTTGCAGAAAAGGGGAGATCTATAACTGAAACTTGATTAATATATTTCAGTATTATTTGTATTTATCCTGGTAATAATGAACAGTTTGACTCGTAGACATTTTGTTTTTCCAGCATTAACTTCACATGATTGTACGAGAAGATTCGAAGAGAACGGCAGTTACGTAGATTTTCGGCTCCCCCCTACTACCATTAATGCATAACACAATATCAATACGGCGGTTGCTGTCGTCCGCGATACAACGAACTTTTCTATTGATTTTCGAGTTCGTCATTTTTTTCCGGTTATTATACGCTTATTTAAGTTGTGTTAACTCTCGCTAGTGGTTTTATATTTTATTTTATCCATCTTAGTATTTATTTTATTATTGTAAATATTTTTGTTTTATCACTATTATTATTATTATTATTATTATTATTATTATTAATGAATTATTTTGTATTACTATCTTTGTATCATCTCCGTCACGGTTATTCTATTATTATTATTATTATTATTATTATTATTATTATTATTATTATTATTATTATTATTATTATTATTGTTTGTTGTTGTTACTATTGTTTCTATCATCGGCATTATTATTTGATCTATGTAAAATTTATGTAGACTACTGGACTGTACCCGAGCACGAGCATATGCTCATTTCGGGTATCTATACATATGTATTCATTTCAAATGTAAATTGTGAATAAATTTGAATTTTATTTTCTTGGTACACACAAAGCTAAGGTAAATCATTCCACATTAATATAACTTCGGAAGTATTTAGATATAAATGTTGTTTTACTTTCATGTCAATTTATTCTGCCTCTGAGGATATTAAGATGAACTCCTTCAACTACAGAAGAAACCTTTGAAACAAACCGCGAACTTTTGAATCGCACCTTACAGGTTGCTCTTATCGGGACCGTTCTGATTAAATTTCTCCCTGTAGTCTGTCCTGATTAAATTCTATCTCGCAGTGCTTCGCAATGAATTCACATCTTTCTAGTCACAAAATATTAACGTTAATCAATCTGCTATGCTCTGTGCTTGCACCAGACCCACATCCTATGATAAAATCAACCTGTGTGTTCTTTATTAGGATAACACTTAAAACATAAATACTTGTAGACTACATCTATCTTCTGCAATCAAAGCAGAAACTGTGGTCTAATGAGACATTTTCTGCA